>SNVD02003892.1:0-187197 GCA_013180625.2 Boswellia sacra
TAGAAGAGCAGTGCTTCTCTCGCTATTACTCGTCGTTGTATCCTGAGAGATAGACGCGGGTAAAATTCTCAAGCACTTAGTAGAGAAGGCGAATTTGTTTTAAGGAAATCATGTAATACACGAGCTTCAATGGCTCATTTATATTGTTAAGTTAAGCTTTCAGTGGGTAATTTTATTTTAAAGTTAAATTAAATAATTATTGTATGTCGTCGTTATATAATGTGAGTAAATTTTCTAGCAAACTTAAAACAGATTTTTGCTTTATATAAGATTTTTTAAGTGGTATGTTAGAATCTAATTTTATATATATTGTTGTAATATAGATAATTCTATTTATTTGAATATATATATATATATATATATGGTGGAGGAACTTTTATAGTTTGTTGGTGTGGACCGAATAGTAACTTCATAGAGAAGTTCAATCTAAGAAGACCGAGTTTTGAAGAGGAAGCAACTATGACCCCTTCACCTCCTTCCTAAGAATTTTCTTTATGAGAAAATTTTGTCTAAAAAGGCTGGATTTTGAGAGGGACATGTTTGTGAACCCTCTGATCTTTCCTAAAAATTATCTATTAAAAGCCATTCAGTTCCTCTCAAACTATGGCTTCGTTCAAGAAATTAAAAATCGTTTGATTTATTAATTTTAGTTGTTGAGATGGGTGACGTTACGAGTGGTTTTCAATAGCCTAATGTGGCTACTGGCCCAACTATATCGGTTTCAGTTCCTATGAACTATGGTGAAAAATTGGAGAAATTCAGTGGATTGAATTTCAAGAGATGGTAGCAAAAGATGCTGTTTTTACTTGCCTACTTTGGGTCTGGCGAGGTTCTTGACTGAGGATCTACTTTAAGCTTAATAAAGATGAGCAAAATGTCTAAGTCATCAGTGTTGTTGAGGCTTGGAAGCATTCTGATTTTTTTTGTCGTAATTATGTCATGAATCGTTTGACAGACTCATTGTACAATGTGTATACTGAGAAAAAATAAGCTAAGGAACTATGAGAGTCTTTAGAAAAGAAGTATAAGATTGAGAATGCTAGATCCAAAAAGTTTGTAATGGACTACTTTCTTGATTATAATATGGTGGACATCAAGACTGTGATAAGTCAAGTGCAAGATATCCAAGTGATCCTTTATGAGAAACATGTTGAAGGGATGGTTCTAAGTGAAAACTTTCAAGTAGCTGCTATGATTGAGAAACTAATCTCTGCATGAAAGGATTTCAAGAATTACCTTAAGCATAAGAGAAAGGGGATGAACATGGAAGAGCTTGTAGTCACATTTCATATCGAAGAAGACAATGGAGGCTCAAAGAAGAGAAGTTCAACTCCTACAGTGGCAAAGTCTAATGTTATGGAGCATGGTCAAAGCCCCAAGACAAAGAAGGGCAAGTCAAATAAATGGTCTAAACTAAGGCCTAAAGGTGAAATTTTCAAGAAGCAGAAGTTCCAAAGGAAGTGTTTCAATCATGACAAGATGGGTCACAAGGCTTCGGATTGTCGATTTTTGAAGAAGAAAAAGAATGAAGCAAATGTGGTGGCGGGCATCACACAAGACGTATCAGAGATAAACCTATCTGCAGTTGTTTATGAAGTCAATTAGTTAGGTCCAACCCAAAGGATTGATGGATTGACATTAGAGCTACAAGGCATGTGTGTTCTAAGAGAGGCATGTTTACAACCTTTGAACCCATTGAGAATAGGAGAAGCTTTTCATGGGTAACTTAGCTACGTCTGAGGTATAGGGTCTAGACAAAGTGGTTTTAAAGATGACCTCTGAGAAGGAGCAGACTCTAAATAATGTAATGTATGTATTGAAAATTCGTAAGAACTTAGTGTATGGTTCATTGCTATTTGATTGAGTCAGATAAATTTGTACTAACTAACGGTGCTATGTATGTTGGAAAGGGATATAAGACTGAAGGTATTTTTAAACTCAATGTAATGACTGTAAAGCCCAAAATCAATAAAGCTAGTTCTTCTGCCTATTTGATTAAGTCTTCCTTTTTATGGCATGGTAGACTTGGACATATTAATTAAGATATACTACGTAGATTAATTAACTTAAATCATATTTCAGTTTTCCAAATTGATTCAAAACATAAGTGTGAAACTAGTGTTGAGGTCAAATTGACAGGGTCATCTTTTGAAATAACAGAAAGAAATACTAAATCTCTTGATTTAATTCAAAGTGGTATTTGTAATTTGAAATTTGTTCAAATAAGAGATGGCAATAAGTATTTTATTACTTTTGTCGACGATAACACAATATATTATGATGTGCATGTATTGAAAAGCAAGGACGAAATAATAAAGAAATTTATTCTCTATAAGAATGAGGTTGAAAATCAACTTAATAAGAAGATTAAGATAATTAGAAGTGACAGTGGTGGAGAGTATGAATCATCTTTTGGTGAGTTTTGTGTGCAACACATAATAATACATGAGTCATGCCATCTTATTTGCCTCAGTCAAATGAAGTTGCTAAGCAAAAAAATCATACCTTGAAAGAAATGATGAATGCAATGCTTTTTAGTTCTGGTTGCCTCAGAACATGTAGGAGAAAGTTGTTTTGTCAGCTAATTACTTTTTAAACAAGGTACCCCACAAGAAAGATGAAAAGACACTTTATAAATTATGGAAAGAAAGAAAACCTTCCTACAAATATTTACAAGTGTAAAGGTGTCTTGTTAAAGTATTGGTATCTACCCCTAAGAAGGTGAAAATAGGTCCAAAAACAGTTGATTACATTTTCACAGGATATGCTCATAATAGTAGTGCTTATCAGTTTCTTGTGTATGAGTCATAAATCCCAAACATACACAAAAACGTAGTAATAGAATTGAGAAATGCATCATTCTTTGAATATGAATTTTCGTATAAATCCAAAAAGAACCAAGTTCATCTAAACAGACCTATGAGACTATCATTGAGGATAGTTAGGATCAAGAATAAGTTATTGAAGATAAACCTAGACGTAGTAAAAGAGCAAGAAGAGAAAAATTCTTTGGTCCATATTTTTTTGTTTATATGTTAGAGAGTGAACCTCCAATTTTAAAGAAACTGTGAGCACTTCAGAGAGACTTTTATGGAAAGAAGCCATTAAGAGTGAAATTGATTTTATAATGCAAAACCATACGTGGGAACTTGTGGATCTTCCTCCGGGATGCAAACCACTGGGTTCTAAATGGATTTTCAAGAGAAAAATGAAAGCAGATGGATCAATTAACAAGTATAGGGCTAGACTTGTTATCAAAGGTTATAGGCAACAAGAAGGCCTAGATTTCCTTGATACATATTCTTTTGTGACGAGAATATATTCCATTAGGATGATACTTGCAATTGCCATTTTGGAAATCTTGAAGTACACCAAATAGATGTGAAGACAGCTTTTCTTAATGGTGATTTAGTAAAGAAATCTATATGGTACAACCTAAGGATTTTGTTGCTTCTGGAGAAGAAAGAAAAGTTTGCAAATTGCTGAAGTCTCTATACGGCTTAAAGCAAGCACCAAAATAATGGCATGAAAAGTTTGACGGTTGTGATGCTTGGAAAGGGGTTTAAAATCAATGAGTATGACAAAATGTGTCTATGTCAAACGAAGATGGTTATGCCATTTTGTGTCTTTATGTTGATGACATGCTCATTATTGGCAGTAATGGTAAAATAATCAAATCCACCAAAAAATATGTTGAATTCAAAATTTGACATGAAAGATATAGGTCTGGTTGATGTAAATTAAAATTACAAGGACTTCTGATAGACTCATATTAAGTTAGTCATTCTAGGTGGACAAGATTTTAGAGAAATTCAACAAAGATGATTCTAGAGTGTCTAGAACACTGATAGACTTGAGTCAACACCTATGTAAGAATAAAGGTGAGAGTGTTTCTCAAGTAGAATACTCTAGAGTGATTGGTACTCTAATGTACTTGACGAGTTGTATAAGGCTTGATGTATCTTACATAATTAGGAAACTGAGTAGATACACGAGCAATCCAAGTGCAAAGCATTGGAAAGGTATTTTGAAAGTACTGAGGTACTTATGATATACCCATAGCTATGGACTGCATTATACTAGATATCATGCAGTGTTAGAGGGATACAACGATGCAAACTAGATATTTGATATAAAAGACTTAAAGTCTGCTAATGGGTATGTATTCACGCTAGCTGGAGCTACTATATCATGGAAATATTCTAAATAAATGGTTATAGCCCGATCTACAATGGAATATGAGTTTATAGCTTTAGATAAATGTGATGAAGGGGTTGAATGGCTGCCCCATTTCTTAGAAGATATTCCAGATTGGCCTAAGCCTGTGCCACCAATATGTATACAATGTGATAGTTAATATGCTATTGGAAAGACACAAAGTAACATGTATAATGGTAAGTCTAGACATATGCAAGTAGATCCGCTAATCAAAGGGTTAAATGGAGAGGTAGTTGATAAGTCATCTAGAGGGATGACACTAAAGCCCATGAAAGAATAAGTCAATACAAAGGAAACCCAACTTAGTTGACTGGAGATCCTAAAATCTAGGTTCAAAGGGACAACCTAATTGTAAAAGCTTAGATGGATCACTGTGAGGGGTATCCTCTTATCCATTCCTTTGATGAAAACAATGATGCCCGTAAAAAAAAGGTTAAGTATTACTTTTAATAATTCTTATGCATCGAAAATCAGAGTGGAGTAATGTGACTTAATCTTCAATAAGAAATCACTTATGTGAGAATGAAATAGGGTTGCTTCTAAGAGAATTGTTTAGGGCTCAATTTTTAAGAAATTCTCACAGAACCAGGGTATGTTCATGAGCAAAACGAACATAATAGTGAGAACTGAAAATACTAGGAAAGATTTATGTGTGGAGTATATCATCATTTCCATAAACGACAAAACAGTTCAAGGACATCGTGCATTGATTTGTCAATAAAGTAAATATGTTTTCACAAGGAAAGGTTCAAAGGGTAACACTTACCTATCTTATGCAGGCTTCAATCGTTGACCTCTATCACCAGGTCAAGATATTCGTTTGTTTTCCAATCAATTTCATTCATGTGAGGGATTGTTGGAAAATTAAAGAGATGTTTGAAATTCTTTAGATGTTACAAAATTTAATTTTGTAACTTAATATGGTTTGAATGAAATTGTTTTGTAACTTATAAATTAATTTACAAATTTCTTCGTAACTTATGAAAATTGATTTGTATTGAATAGAAATGGTGGTTACAAATTCAATTCTCAATTTGAATGGGTTTGGAGTTCTTCCCTTATTTGCTAAACACATAAAAAATCTCTATAGCTTGTTTTCTCTCTAACTTTCTTAGGGTAAAGCTTCTAGTTCTAGAGTGATAGAGTTTGAAGTGTTTCCAGTTCGCTTAAGTAAAAGAGTAGTACTTTTCTTGCTACTAGTCATCGTTGTACCATGGGAGATAGATGTCGGTAGAATTCTCAAGCACCTAGTGGAGAAGGCGAATCTATTTTAAGGAAATCATGTGAGACACGAGCCTAGGCGGATCATTTCTATTGTTAAGTCAAGTTTTCAGTGGGTAATTTTATTTTAAAGTTAAATTAAATTATTATTATATGTTATCATGCGAGTAATTTTCTAACAAATGACAGTGGCACGTAGATATATCATTTAAGTCACGTGCATGAAATTGAACTGTGTTGTGCACATTTGGCAACTCAATAATCTTTGCTAGGACATATATCTGGCTCTAAATTAAGAAACGTACCGTTCATTATACAACTTGCTACTTTTACTAAAACAATCACCACTTTTTGCATGTCTCTCATATCTAAAGAACAAAAAATATATCTACTTGCTATTTATACAATCATCTTTTGATTTGCAATTTGAAAAGTTTAAGGCTAACCAAAGTCCACAAAATATCTACAGCAGTAGCCATTTAAAACTGTCCATAGCTTTTTACCATTAGCCATGACTTCATCAGTAGGTCAAGGAATTGGTCAACCCGGCGTCCACCACATCCAAAAATCCCCTAACACCTGCTCGCAAGTAGCATGCCATTTCGAAGAATCGAATCTACATATGATTAGGTTTTGGTACCATTGTTGTGATCAAACACCTTTGTATGGGCCAAAAGCTATAAATGTTAACAAAGGATCTTATATTTCTTTAACCATGACTTGGCCAACCCACCTTGTTCGCACATTAACCAGAACTAATGGTTCGATTATGACCAAGCTATAAATGTCAACAAACTGATAAGCTTCAAACTTAGTTCTTTAACCATAAGTTGGCCAACATCTCTGTCACATCAGCCCTGCACTAATGGTTTAGTTGTGACTTGGCGCCCTAGCCTAGCTTCACCACATGGTAGGATGCTTGCTTGCCCACTCGACCAACATATCATTATTGTAATCTCCTTGATATATTGCGAATCTCTACCATCCAACAAAATTATATGTTGCTTAAGAATGACTATATAATTGAATTATTTGTGTAACATCATTCTATATACTTCAGGATTGAGATATTCTAATAGTATAAAATTTGAATTATTTATCTCACTTGATTTAATGGTTAATATTTATTGTTTTAATAAAAAGAAATAATGGTATCAATTCAAGATCACTTCTCATACGTTTGAATTAAAACCAATGAATGATTGAAAATCTAATAAACTAACATTTTTGGATAAAAATTTAAATAAAAATCTTTTTTTTAATTATTGATTCTGTTGTGACAAAATCCTATACAAAGCGCAGAAGCACTCCCAAATTAATGGATCTTAATGGCTGGCGCTCATTGAAACATGTTTTTACTAGAAATAATGCCGCATAATAATCAACACAGGGAAGCCAAATAAATCTACATAATAACCAGTCTCATGGTGCTGAAAGATTTATAGAAATTAATCAAATGACTTTAAATTTCCATGACACAATCGACTGGATAACTAATTGAATAATTATAATCACCAAACCAATTAAGACTAAACATTAAATCTCAATGTCCCATAATCATATGCTTCTGTAACATTTTTCCATCTTCCTTTCTACTAACAGCTTAAAATATTTGCTGTAGTCCTTATACTTTTCTCAACAAATTAACATCTAAGTAACTAAGAAAGATAACTTTCCTAAGTAGTTGCTTTCAACTGCTAAATCAAATTTACTCTTCATTAATTACAAAGGGAGGTTTTCTCTCATATATATATATATATATATAGGAAATAAGTTGTCCTCATCGATCCCTTACAGCGTTGGACGGCGAATGTTGCAACCAACTTGACAAGTGATATATATATATATATAGGAAATAAGTTGTCCTCATCGATCCCTTACAGCATTGGACGGCGAATGTTGCAACCAACTTGACAATTGACATCCCTATGCTTCAATAATTCACCCTAATTGTTCTGATTTCTCTGGTTGTTATTTTGGCCTTAAGCAATTATTAAGGATGCACCCACCAATTGAAAAGAGCAGTAAATGGTTTGTATTATGGTATATTAATCGAGTGATGCTGACTTAAATGCTTTCCCATTACACATGTTCTCATTTCTAGACATTTATATGGGTAAAACGAGTGCCACATGACAGCCTCCGAATTTTCATATCTACTATAGAAGTAACAAATTTGGTTGGAAAATTACTAGATCTAACCTACTTTATACGCATGCATGGTAGCAAAATATTTAATCCGCAATATGTAGATCTAATTTTCTCACCAAAGAAAGTTGAAACTCCATGCTATTGTGTTAATGATGATGTTTAATGTATGTGAGGGTCACAACTCGGAAGCGACACGAAATGTATTACAGTAAATTTGTGATGAAGAAATTTCATCTGAAATTTGGTTTAATTAATTTAGGAAGTACTGTGTTGAAACAGCGTGTGCTTTCAAGGCGGAAGAGAGCCAAATTCGACTCCCATTCAAATGCATCTAGTGCTAGGGTAGTTTTTGGACTGTCTCTATGAAACAACCCATTCATGGGCTCATATTATTAGCAAGCCCAGCCCATTTCTCTTCATTCATTATTATAAGACAAAAAAAAAAAACAAAAGAAAGAAAAATCTAGAGAGAAAAGAGAAGAAGACAAACGTGAGAAGGGGGAGAGAGCTCAAGGGAAGTGGCAAATTTTGGAGGATTTTTGAGGCCTTCTCAAGGACAAGGAGGGATTAATTCTTTGTCGAAGGATGTGGCCAGCTAGGTGGAACGTTGACTTTGGAATCAACTGCAAGCTAACCGAGTTGTGCAACCAAATTAGTGAGTTGAAAAGTATTTTATTTTATGGGTTTTAATTATTTTTTTTCTAAATGCTATTTTTGGGGATGTTAGAAAATTTTACAGAGATTACAAGATTTATTTTCTAGATAAGCCAAGAAACATATTTAGTTCTTACTTAGTGATGACTATTTTAGCATTTTATAGAATTACCAAGAATTTTAGCGAATTTTGAAGAATTCAAGCTAGTTTCTATAGTATTTCTTGAGGGTAGATAGACCTATTTGGTATACTTGCTTTCAATTATTAAGATGTTTCAAAGCTAGTTTTCAAATTGGTTGTGGACATGAATTTTAGTTTTAAAATTAGTTTTGAGCAAAGATATAACATTTAGAAAAGAAAAATTCAGACTTTATATTTAAAGTGCATTTTAGTTTTTCATAAAGTTATATTTTGTAAATTTAGAGAAAGTGTGAAAGAATTGATATTTAAAGTTTTCATAGCCATTTGACTCAAGGATTTCTTAAAGTATTTAGAAATGTCCTTTTAAATGTTTGTCATGGATTAATTTAAATAATACAAATATTTCCAGTTTTAGCTTGCATAAAATTTTCAGATTTTGATAAATTTGCTTGAAAAGAGAAAGTTTAGCATATGAAGCAGTTTTTAAATGAAATCAGTTTTTAATGAAAATAAGAAAGTGCACTTATGTTATACTAAGCTAGTACTCAGATACCCCAACAGTTATTCAGATCACTTAGACAGTGATGCGGATAAAGACCTTTGGGGCCCGTCTAGACACATATAGAGGCTTTGGGCCGTGTGATCTAGGTTTTAGCTCTTTAGGGGCAGCTCTGCGCATGCGTATGACTAGTATAGCAAGCCTGTGCGATATTAGATCTTGCCACGTACAGATAGCTCTGCCTGGTGATGTAGATCCCACCAGATATGAGGAGATTCATATAGCACTGCCTGTGCGATGTTAGATCTCGCTAGGTAGGATCAGAGAGCTTCAAGGGTATTTGTTTAGTATATCAGTATGATTTTTAAATATTTATATGAATTAAGAAAAGAAAAGTATTCAGAAAAGAAAGATGCTTAGCAAATTTGTATAAAATTTATCCAAGATTTTTAGAAAAAAATTTTACTATGATAGTTTATGTACTCTCAACAGCTTCATTATTTTATAGTTTTATGAAAACTAAAGCATAATTTTTTTCATGAGTTATATAAGTTTTTTTTTTTATAAAAAAGAAGATTTGTACGGAAAGTTATGCATTTTGTTGCAAATGACAGCTGAATAAATGTTTTAGCATGATCATCAAGAGCATTTTTCTTATATGATTGAAAATGATTATTTTATTGTTTTAAGTATAGACAATAAGAAGTATTTTGATGAATTTAGTCATTCGATAGTTATTTATTTTAAAGTTATATGGCATTTTAGATGATATGAAAGTTATGGGTTATAAAGATTTTTTTAATAGAATAAAGATTTATTTTATAATAATATAATTTTTTTAGATTTATTTACAAATATATCCCTATCCCCACTCACTGAGTTTTATACTTACTCTTTTGTTTTATTTTTCTTTCTTTTTAAAAATTCCCCCCCAGGTGAAAGCAAAATGTAATCTAGTTAGCAAGTATGGAGGCTCAGCCACGTAATGGTGCAAGGATATGTTAATATTGCTGTAAAAATTATATTTGCAATTGTAATGAGCTTTATTTCAAGTTTGTTTCATGAGAAATACAAGAATTACAAAACAGTTGCTAGTCCACAGTTTTATGCATGATTTGCTCGTGTAGCTAGGGGCAGGTCGTGTTACTCTATGTATTCTAAATTGTGATAAGCCCTTAAACTGGGAATATCGAACCCGCGCGCATATTATATTCCAGCTGGTGACCCAAACAAGGGTAATGAAAGGCCATTGGGAAAATCTTTGGATACTACTCGATGTCATTGATTTATGTTTTGCTCCACACTTCCCAAATCTAAAGACAGCAAGAAGTGTATACGTATAACATATTAAAGGGTCTGCAAGCGAGGTGGGTTGTGTCAATTATGATAAATTGGTTATATTAATTACTTTCCTATTCGCGTTCTGAAGGAGAGACATTTAGACAATGGCCTGCAGAAAGAAAAAAAAAACGTGGCCTGATGCTCTTTTGGGTACCCTATTATACTGTTGGTCGGATTGTTCTTAAGTTGCACGTGCCGCTAGCCAGTGAGCTAAAGGTTGCATGCTATAGCCCACGTCCGTGCCTGCATGCAACTAGACGACGATAAACTTGTATACCAGCTTTTGATGGTTCTGAAGATACTCCAGCTGGCTAGAATTGAATACGATATGGTATCATACAAAACTGAAAAAGAAAACTGGTCAAATATAACTAATAATCTAATTTATAAACCGTGACCAAATACGAAATTAGTAATTAGAGGACAAACTTAATAGTAGTGTTGGATCATACTGTGATTGCTTAAGCTTTTGGATTAGGTAGTTTTTTAATTTGGTATAGGAGCAGAAGATCATGGATTCAAACTCTGTTTATCTGGCTATTATGAATAAAATAGGTTAAAGGACTAGTTATGTATTTAGCACATTGAACCAAACATAATTGTTCTCCTCTAGAACTTCTAATTCCAATAAAACAACTTAGGCTTAGAGATACTATTAAAATCCTAGGTATAAAAGGGAAACTTTTCTCAGGTATATAAATGAATAGTTTTGAGACTTTTAAAAACCCTGGGTGTCTTGTCTCCTTCCTTGTTAGGAATTTCCATTATATTATTAAAGCCGGTATAATAGAATTTCTAAATTGCATTACTTCAGGAATTTCTCACGCTAAAATACTCAAGGTTAATTTCCATTAAAGCCAGTACTTGTATAAAATAGCTTGTCGACTCGTCGACTCTCAAGAAGCCCAGTGAGTTACGCCTTTGACTGAAGTATCAGAAAGCAAACGCTATAGTGAAATACCGACTTGATCCCTAACTTGTGTAAATTTTTTGTGCAGTGAACCTTGGTGGAAAGTAAGCGTGAGTTGTCATAAAGTTTGAAGGTTGAAGAAGCTTGGAGGACTTCGAACCTAATTTCATCCAACAACAATCAATACATATATATCCAGTGCAAAGGTTCTCCTTAAGAGGAGTAAAGAATTCATGTACAAAATTTATTATCAAACAGATCATAAGAAATCAAACGAAGGTTATGAGATCTTCTATACACACGCACGTACACACAAATATCTGCTCTCTAGTTATGGGTAACTTGGAGTGCATCGATAGGTACGTACATCTCCTTTCTAGAGAAAGTTATGCCACACAACTTAACCTTACGTTTATATAGAATTTTAGTATAGCATGATAATATGGAAGAGTTGATGCATGTGGATCAAGATATATATTATTGCATATATAGGTTCCAATTACTTTCTTAATATTATGCAGCTATAAATATATATATGCATAGCAGTCAATATTACAATATATAATTTATATAACAGTACATAGATTATTTTATAACAAGACTTGTTATTATACAAGATATATATATACACAGAGCACTATATTCATTATAAGGACTTGATACTGAATTCGGAGCAAGTACTCAAACATAAAGTAATTAATATCATCCAGTCCAAGCCATATATATATGCTACTCAATACTCCTCACAAGCACATACTAATATTGCGTAACAATATATTATTGCATAATATTTAGTGTTTAGCCACTGCCACCTCCTCCGCCACTTCCACCTTCACCAATATCATGTGGATCAAATTGCGACCTAGGGATGTAGTGGTGGTTTTCCACATTGCTTTCACTTGCAGGATAGCCAACTTTTACATGCTCGAGCATTCTGCTTTGTGGCAGTTCGCGCGCAGTTGATAAAGCCCTTCTGTTTGTAGCGAAGCAAGAGCTTGTCACTGTCATGAGGACCAGAGCAAGAACTAGAACCCTCGTTCTTGCAACATTATTCATTCATTTTCGCTGTTATTTCAAAACCAAATCAAACTAAAGTCTAATATACGAGTTAGATCATAGCAATAATGTAACGACCGGACCCCTGGCACGTGGCACTTTGTGGCCCTTTCGCCTTCAAGAGGTGGCCCCCGTGTCAGGCTACAGTCGCACACAGTCCAGTATTGTCCGCTCTGGGCCCACCGGCCCTCACGGTTTTGTCCCCCGGTACTACCCTGTCTTGGGGAACGGGGCCTTATAGGACACCCTCTATTACCCTCAAGGGATTATTCCCAGGAGCGCCTCCCCCACTCGAACTCGGGACCTCCACCACAAAGGCTCCCAAAGTTCAACATGAGTACCATTCGGACAACTTTGGGAGCCTTTGTGGTGGAGGTCCCGAGTTCGAGTGGGGGAGGCGCTCCTGGGAATAATCCCTTGAGGGTAATAGAGGGTGTCCTATAAGGCCCCGTTCCCCAAGACAGGGTAGTACCGGGGGACAAAACCGTGAGGGCCGGTGGGCCCAGAGCGGACAATACTGGACTGTGTGCGACTGTAGCCTGACACGGGGGCCACCTCTTGCAGGCGAAAGGGCCACAAAGTGCCACGTGCCAGGGGTCCGGTCGTTACATAAAAAGGCGCCTTTTTATGTAACGGTCTCCTTATCCACTGGGGAACAGGGCCTTATAGGACACCCTCTTTTACCCGCGTGGTAGGTGGGCCCCACATATCCAGGTATTGTCCCCTCTGGGCCAGCACCGCCACCCTCAGGGTTTTGTCCACATCGGGGAACAGGGCCTTATAGGACACCTTCTTTTACCCGTGTGGCGCCTCCCCCACTCGAACCTATGACCCATAGGTCAATGGAGTTCAACATGAGTACCATTCGGGCAACTTAATATCCTAAATTTTGTAGTGTACATTATATCATGTGTTATGGTTACATATGTCTTAATGTATATATAATGTATTTGAATTGTAATGTAATAAATGAAAGAATGAGGGGCTTAATTAAAAGAGTGATGGGTTTAATAGTCATAAAAGAGGAGAGAAGAACTAATGGGAAATTTACCTTAATATTTATCTATAAAAATGGGAAGAATTCTAGAATTTCTTCCCTCTTGCTCCTAAATGAACGGTTTCAGCTCTTCACACTCTCTCTAAGTTTTCAACACAAAAAATTCATCAAGACCACAAAGAAGGGAAGGAGAAGGAAGAAAGAAAAGGGTAAGAACTCATCTTTTTCCTTAGAATTCTTGATTTAGTGTGTGTGTTTGCAAGAATTCTTTTGGATTGTGATCTGAGTATATGAATTTTTATTTGTGCTGCTGGAAATTTGTGTGGAAACATGAATTTGAATGAGTTTTAAATGTATCTAAGTAAGGAGATGAAGATATGAGCTAGAAATGAGAGATTAGTTCAATCCTGGAATTTTTGTCTATACTGAACAGTACATGTTCCGAAAATTCTCAAAAATCAGGGGGACATTTTCTTGTTCTGAAAATTTTATGGATGAAAATAGACATGTCCAGGAGTTTATAGAAATTGGAATCACTTAAAAATTCATAGTGTGTAAATTGTAATGAATTTTGAAATTCTGGTTCGAAATTTGTGAATTTCCCCTGTTTTAAAACAGGGCAGGGAGAGTGAACTCGATTTGAGGGGGCAAATCTTTGTAAAAGTGCCTGAATTTTTGTATGCAAGTTCTTCTATGTGTCGTATATGAGACTGTAAATTTTCACTGAGATTGAAGCTCTGTGTGAATTGTTATAGATTTTTAAAGTTGGCTTGTTAAAACTGGAATTTTTAGTTTCCAAAACAGGGCAGTTAGAAATAAATGGATTTGAATGGGTTAAACATCTTGAAAAGCCCTGATTTTTGGTATGGAGGTATATAAATATGTTATATACCAGCCTGTAAAGTTTTGTAGCCATTTGAGTAGGATTGAAATTCCTACAAATTTTTAAGTTGATAGTGCTCAGTGAAATGAATGCAATGGCAGAATTGTTGAGGTAATAAATTTGATTATTTTGAGTGGCCAAATGACCCCAAATTGGCTCTGAAAATTTTAAGGAGACATGAGGTATGTGTGTAAAAGATGTCTACCTACTTGTGTGAATTTTTGGAAGTAGATAATTGTTGTTGTGAATCGTTTGTCAGAGTAAGTATGGAAATAGAGCCAAAAAGGGGGAAATATTTTACAAGTGTATGGTGACCTAAAAAGAGATTTTGTTTTATTTTTAGGTCAATCACAAGCATCGAAAAGCAGCTATACAAGGTAAGCAAGCTAACTATTCTGAGGCCACAACAAATGGTGTACTGTATGTATGTAATTTTGTGGATTGTAACACTATTAAATGCTAGCAACTTGATGCTTGAATGTGAGATATTGTGACTGTTTTGGAAGCCTGATATAGAGCTTCTTTAATGTGACTGATTGTGAATGATGAAACGTGATTGGCATGCTAAGACCTAGGAAGTTTGGCTCTCATGGCTTGAGGGGAGGTTTGGACCATGTGTTTCTCTAGATGAGATTCGGTAGCATGGGCCCGGTATCACCCGGATTGTCAGACTAGCCTCGAGCTAATTCAAGTGTAGGCATCTAAATGTATTCGTACTGTTCTGTACTGTTTCATGGCTTGAGGGGAGGTCTGGACCATGTGTTTCTCTAGTTGAGATTTGGTAGCATGGGCCCGGTATCACCCGGATTGTCAGACTAGCCTTGAGCATTCCGTACTCCCATGGCTTGAGGGGAGGTCTGGACCATGTGTTTCTCTAGACGAGATTCGGTAGCATGGGCCCGGTATCACCCGGATTGTCAGACTAGCCTTGAGCTATTATATGGGAACTGACTGTGAAATGAAAAGTCCTACCTTGATTAGAGAGCATTTTCCCCTAGGTGACTGTAATTGATACTATTGAAGCTTCCTCATTATGTGATTGTGATTGTACATGAAAAAGCGATGAGTAGAGAAATGTGAACTCACTTATGTGAGGTTGAATCGACCTATAGAGGTCTAGAAAAAAAAAATCGGCGGGGGAGCGCAAATGTAACCGAAGTGAACTCTGGGGCATTCTTTCTTTAACGAGTTAGTTAATGCTTGTATAGTTAGAAATGGATAGTTTCATACTGGACTGAATTCTATTGTTATTGTTTATTACTGTATATTCACCTAGCTTACTTACTGAGTTTTACTCATTAAAGTTGTTGTGTGCCTCAGGTGATCAGTAGATTGAGCTATGGATGGAGGACTTTTGGCATTGCTGACAGAGTTCCCTTGGCAACCATTGACCGCTGCCTAGATTATCACAGCCATACTATAGGAATCCTTTTGATTTTGAATGTATCTATATAAAGTGAAATGGTGTGGTTGTGATTAGAAACTCTGTTTTGTGTGATACTAATATTAATTTTGAAAGAAATAACAGAGTTCATATTTAAATGACTGTATAAATGCTATATTTTGTATGTCTAGTATGAGTTGTGACAAATAAACTCATACGAAAATATAGAAGAAAAATAAAAGTTTAGATTATAAGCAAAATATCCCTGCATGCTTACTAGGAGATCCATAAATAATTAATATTAACTTACCTAGGTAGAAAGCAAAGAGATGTGTGCTTCCTTGGGAAGGAAGTTGAAGTAATTTGAGGTATTTATATAGGAATAATATGGTACCTAGGGTTAGTGTGATTCACACAGTTGTATATAAAATATAAATTCTGTGATGGAGCGTCCACCAGATGAGGCAATATTAAGTGGGATGACCATATGACCAAATTAAAATTGTTTTTAAAAGAATTAAAATGATTGAGTTGAGAAACTTTTTGTTCATATTAGCACTATAAATAGGAAATATCAACAATAGCATAACCAAATTAAAGTCAATGAAGCACAATGGAGAACCTGTTATGTTGGTTTGTGAAGCCAAAGCATGGCTACAAGATATTACTTTATCATAGATCGAGCGAAGTTTCCTCACAACTCAGCATTTGTGATCACTGGTTCAAATTGGATAAGACATTTAGATGAATCCTTTTGGATTAATGATTAAGCACTTGATCAATCCTCACCTCTAATATACATGCATATGGACAATGGGCAGCATCGATAATTCGATATATCGTTTTAGTATATATCTAATTATTGCGCGTGAAATTGAACTGTGTAGCACTGGCAACTTAATGATATATCTCATTAAAGAAGCTTTCTATTAGTTATACAACTAGCTACGTTTACTTAAACAATCGCCACTTTTTGCATTGCATATCTCTCACATATAAAGAACAAAAATATATCCACTTCCCAGTTATATCGTCATCTTTTGCGATTAATTTGATAATTTCAGGGCTGAATCAGGCTAACGAAAAGCCACACAATATCCACAGCAGCAGCAATTAATTAAAAATGTGTCAAAGATTTAGACAAGATAGGATATTACTCATTATTTTTTAAAAGTTGGGTGGGATAATTAATTAAAAATGTGTCAAAGATTCTGACAGACGTGAGACGAGAGGCTGCACAACCTAGTTCCACCACCACTTCTGAAAATATACAAGTTGTGGAGCAGTTTAGAAGACTTAACCCTCCATCCTTTACAGGCTCAACAAACCCATTAGCTGCAGAAGAATGGGTTTGTAAAATGGAGAGAATATTCGAGCTTATGGGGTGTACTGATACACAACGGCTCACATGTGCTACTTTTATGCTAGATGATAGTGCAAGTTACTGGTGGGAAATGACCAAGAGAGCTCACACTAGAGAAGATGGAGTGCTTACTTGGGCTCAGTTTAAAGAGTTGTTTTATGACAAGTACTTCCCTCAGTCATTGAAGAATGAGAAGATTGCTGAATTTTACAGTTAACTCAGGGGTCCATGTCCCTCACAGAATATGAAAGGAAGTTCGAGGCTCTCTCCAGATTTGCTCCACACCTCATCAATACAGAAGAGGAGAAAGCCAAGCTCTTTGAGAGAGGCCTGAAACCAGAAATTCGAAGGCACGTGGCAGCTTTTGAATTGAAAAGCTACAGTGCAGTGCTGAGGAAGGCTCAGATATTGGACAGAGATGAAGAAATGACTGAAGCTGGCAAGTCTAAAGAAGAGGGTTCTGGTTCTCAACCAAGGAAGCCATGGAGGAATAATAGCAAACGGTTCGAGAAAGGCAAAGGAAAGAAGAAGCAGAATACGGGTAGGAAAGAATTTCCTGTATGTGACACATGCCACAGAACACATAAAAGAATGTGTCATTTCAAGACTGGAGCGTGCTTCCGGTGTGGAAAAACTGGACACTTTATTGCCTCATGTCCTGAAGCCAGTCAAGCTCCTATTACTCCTGGTAGAGTTCAGAATGCATCGGGTAGAGAACCACGAGCTCAAGGAAGAGTCTATGCCCTTACCACCACTGAAGCACGGGAGGCTCCATCGGTTGTTTCTGGTATTATCTCTGTTCTTGGTCATAATGCTCATGTATTATTTGATTCGGGTGCCACTCATTCCTTCATGTCTCGTACTTTTGCTCATAAAGTGGAGGTAAAGCCTTCAATTATGGAGGTTGAGATGTGTGTCTCTACTCCTTCGGGGATGGCATTGTGTGCTAAAGAAGAGTTGAAATCCTGCCCGATTAAAATAGATAGCCAAGAGTTAGAGGCCAATCTAATCATCTTGGAGATGCGTGATTTTGATGTGATTCTGGGTATGGATTGGCTGTCTAAATATCATGCAGATGTCAAGTGTTTTGAGAAGAAAGTGGTATTCCATACTCCACTCGGAATGGAGTGCAGCTTTGTCGGGGTGGATATAGTTTCATTGCCACGGATTGTTTCAGCTTTGAAAGCTCAAAAGTTCCTTCGGAAGGGATGTATGGGTTTCTTGGCTTGTGTTATGGAGACACCGAAGGACGAAAAGAGTATTCAGAACATTCCAGTGGTAAATGAATTTACAGATGTGTTCCCAGAAGAATTACCCGGACTCCCTCCCGATCGAGAAATTGAGTTCACTATCGATCTTTTACCGGGAACCACTCCTATATCCAAAGTTCCATATCGGATGTCACCAACGGAACTTAAAGAATTGAAGGAGCAGTTACAGGAGTTACTGGATAAAGGTTTCATCCGTCCCAATGTCTCTCTTTAGGGAGCACCAGTTCTGTTTGTGAAGAAAAAGGATGGGACAATGAGATTGTGCATTGATTATCGTGAGTTGAATCGGGTGAGTATAAAGAACAAGTATCCACTTCCAAGGATTGATGATCTACTTGATCAGTTACATGGAGCAAGTGTGTTTTCCAAGATTGATCTTCAATCCGGATACCATCAGTTAAAGATTAGAAAGGAAGACATTTCCAAGACTGCCTTTCGAACAAGGTATGGGCACTATGAATTCTTGGTGATGCCTTTCGGACTCACGAATGCTCCAGCTGCTTTTATGGATCTTATAAACCGTGTTTTCAAGGAATTCTTGGATAAATTCGTCATTGTGTTCATTGATGATATTTTGGTGTATTCTAAGAATTTTGAAGAACACGAAGAGCATTTGAGAAGGGTATTGCAGTTATGGAGAGAGAAGAAACTGTATGCCAAATTCAAGAAATGCGAGTTTTGGCTCAACCAGATTTCTTTCTTGGGTCACATTGTTTCAGGTGATGGGATCTCAGTAGACCCAAATAAAGTGGAAGCTATTGTGAAGTGGCCGAGACCGACTAATGTAACTGAAGTGCGTAGCTTTCTGGGATTGGCAGGATACTATAGGAGATTTGTTGAAGGCTTTTCCAAGATAGCCTCGCCCTTAACACAGTTGACTAGAAAGAATGTAGCTTTTGTATGGTCAGAAGACTGTGAGAAAAGTTTTCAGGAACTCAAGAACCGATTGGTGACAGCTCTAGTACTGACTATCCCTTCTGGTTCAGAAGGATTTGTGATATACAGTGATGCTTCTAAGAAAGGGTTGGGGTGTGTTTTGATGCAAAATGGCAAGGGTATAGCCTATGCATCTCGACAATTGAAGGACTATGAGAAGAATTACCCTACCCATGATCTAGAACTGGCAGCAGTGGTATTTGCATTAAATATTTGGAGGCATTACTTATACGGAGCAAGATGTGAGATTTATACCGACCATAAGAGCCTTAAATATTTCTTCACTCAGAAGGAATTAAATATGAGGCAAAGGCGATGGCTTGAATTGGTCAAGGATTATGATTGTGTCATTAATTATCATCCTGGAAAAGCAAATGTGGTGGCGGATGCCTTGAGTAGAAAGTCTTCTGGACATATGGCTGCTTTAGTTACCACACAACGGTCAATAATGCAAGATCTGGAGAAACTTGCTATTGAGATTGTTCAGCTGAATAAATGCTTACATTTGGCTTCATTGGTCGTGCAACCCACTATTATTGAGAAGATCAAGAAGAGTCAATGTGAAGATGCCTTTTTGAAGAAGGTGAAGGAAGAAGTTCCATTGGGGAAGAGGCCAGGTTTTGTTATCTCTTCCGACGGGGTATTATACTTCGAAGGAAGATTATGTGTGCCAAATGTGATAGAGTTGAAACGAGAAATATTGAATGAAGCACATAGTTCTCCTTATTCGGTGCATCCTGGCTGTACAAAGATGTATAGGGATCTCCGAAATAACTACTGGTGGGTTGGTATGAAGAAGGAAAAAGCTCAATTTGTTGAACAATGCTTAGTTTGTCAACAAGTTAAAGCTGAACATCAAAGGCCATCGGGATTACTAAATACACTATCAATACCAGAATGGAAATGGGAACACATCACTATGGATTTTGTTGTGAGTCTACCGAGGACTAGGAATGGATGCGATGCAGTTTGGGTGATTGTGGACCGATTAACAAAATCAGCACATTTTCTTCCTGTGCGCACTACCTTCACTATGGACAGATATGCCCAGCTCTATGTAGATGAGATTGTGAGACTACATGGAGTACCGGTATCTATTGTTTCAGATCGGGACCCAAGATTTACCTCCCAATTCTGGAAAAGTTTACATAAGGCTTTGGGCACTAAACTAAAGTTCAACACGGCTTTCCACCCTCAGACAGATGGTCAGTCGGAAAGGACCATCCAGATTCTGGAAGATATGCTTAGAGCCTGTGTGTTGGACTTCAAGGATAGTTGGGACAGCACTTGACTTTGGTTGAATTTGCATACAACAACAGCTATCAATCCACAATAGGAATGGCCCCTTATGAAGCCTTGTATGGGAGGAAGTGCAGATCACCTATCCATTGGGATGAGGTTGGTGAAAGAAAGATACTTGGGCCCGAAATTGTACAACAAACATGTGATATCATCCGAAAAGTGAAGGATAGAATGAATGCAGCACAGAGCAGACAGAAGAATTATGCTGATCAGCGAAGGAAGAAGTTAGAATTTGTATCAGGAGATAAAGTTTTCCTTAAAGTTGCTCCTATGAAAGGAGTGATGCGATTTGGAAAGAAAGGAAAATTGAGTCCAAGATATATTGGCCCTTATGAGATTCTGGAGAGGATTGGAGAGGCAGCATATAAACTTGCCTTACCACCTTCATTGTATGGAGTGCATGATGTATTTCATGTCTCCATGTTAAGGAAGTATGTTTTCGATCCATCCCATGTGCTGAGTTCCGAACTTCCGGAGTTGAGAGCCGATCTTACATATGAGGAGAGACCGATCCGAATCATAGATCGCAAAGAACATGGACTTCGGAAGAGGAACATACCATTGGTGAAAGTACTTTGGGAAAATCACTCCATAGGAGAAGCAACTTGGGAATTAGAGGAAGAAATGCGTACCAAATACCCCTCTCTATTCGAATGATTGTACTGAATTTCGGGGACGAAATTCTTTTAAGGGGGGAGAGTTGTAATATCCTAAATTTTGTAGTGTACATTATATCATGTGTTATGGTTACATATGTCTTAATGTATATATAATGTATTTGAATTGTAATGTAATAAATGAAAGAATGAGGGGCTTAATTAAAAGAGTGATGGGTTTAATAGTCATAAAAGAGGAGAGAAGGACTAATGGGAAATTTTCCTTAATATTTATCTATAAAAATGGGAAGAATTCTAGAATTTCTTCCCTCTTGCTCCTAAATGAACGGTTTCAGCTCTTCACACTCTCTCTAAGTTTTCAACACAAAAAATTCATCAAGACCACAAAGAAGGGAAGGAGAAGGAAGAAAGAAAAGGGTAAGAATTCATCTTTTTCCTTAGAATTCTTGATTTAGTGTGTGTGTTTGCAAGAATTCTTTTGGATTGTGATCTGAGTATATGAATTTTTATTTGTGCTGCTGGAAATTTGTGTGGAAACATGAATTTGAATGAGTTTTAAATGTATCTAAGTAAGGAGATGAAGATATGAGCTAGAAATGAGAGATTAGTTCAATCCTGGAATTTTTGTCTATACTGAACAGTACATGTTCCGAAAATTCTCAAAAATCAGGGGGACATTTTCTTGTTCTGAAAATTTTATAGATGAAAATAGACATGTCCAGGAGTTTATAGAAATTGGAATCACTTAAAAATTCATAGTGTGTAAATTGTAATGAATTTTGAAATTCTGGTTCGAAATTTGTGAATTTCCCCTGTTTTAAAACAGGGCAGGGAGAGTGAACTCGATTTGAGGGGGCAAATCTTTGTAAAAGTGCCTGAAGTTTTGTATGCAAGTTCTTCTATGTGTCATATATGAGACTGTAAATTTTCACTAAGATTGAAGCTCTGTGTGAATTGTTATAGATTTTTAAAGTTGGCTTGTTAAAACTGAAATTTTTAGTTTCCAAAACAGGGCAGTTAGAAATAAATGGATTTTAATGGGTTAAACATCTTGAAAAGCCCTGATTTTTGGTATGGAGGTATATACATATGTTGTATACTAGCCTGTAAAGTTTTGTAGCCATTTGAGTAGGATTGAAATTCCTACAAATTTTTAAGTTGATAGTGCTCAGTGAAGTGAATGCAATGGCAGAATTGTTGAGGTAATAAATTTGATTATTTTGAGTGGCCAAATGACCCCAAATTGGCTCTAAAAATTTTAGGTGACATGAGGTATGTGTGTAAAAGATGTCTACCTACTTGTGTGAATTTTTGGAAGTAGATAATTGTTGTTGTGAATTGTTTGTCAGAGTAAGTATGGAAATAGAGCCAAAAAGGGGGAAATATTTTACAAGTGTATGGTGACCTAAAAAGAGATTTTGTTTTATTTTTAGGTCAATCACAAGCATCGAAAAGCAGCTATACAAGGTAAGTAAGCTAACTTTTCTGAGGCCACAATAAATTGTGTACTGTATATATGTAATTTTGTGGATTGTAACATTGTTAATTGCTAGCACCTTGATGCTGGAATGTGAGATACTGTGACTGTTCTAGAAGGTTGATGTCAAACTTCTTTTATGTGTGACTGATTGTGAATGGTGAAACATGATTGGCATGCCAAGACCTAGGAAGTTTAGCTCTCATAGCTTGAGGGGAGGTCTGGACCATGTGTTTCTCTAGATGAGATTCGGTAGCATGGGCCCGGTATCACCCGGATTGTCAGACTAGCCTCGAGCTATTTCAAGTGTAGGCATCTAAATGTATTCGTACTATTCTGTACTGTTTCATGGCTTGAGGGGAGGTCTGGACCATGTGTTTCTCTAGACGAGATTCGGTAACATGGGCCCGGTATCACCCGGATTGTCAGACTAGCCTTGAGCTATTATATGGGAACTAACTGTGAAATGAAAAGTCCTACCTTGATTAGAGAGCATTTTTCCCTAGGTGACTGTAATTGATACTATGGAAGCTTCCTCATTATGTGATTGTGATTGTACATAAAAAAGCGATGAGTAGAGAAATGTGAACTCACTTATGTGAGGTTGAATCGACCTATAGAGGTCTAGAAAGAAAATCGGCGCGGGAGCGCAAATGTAACCGAAGTGAACTCTGGGGCATTCTTTCTTTAACGAGTTAGCTAATGCTTGTATAGTTAGAAATGGATAGTTTCATACTGGACTGAATTCTATTGTTATTGTTTATTACTGTATATTCACCTAGCTTACTTACTGAGTTTTACTCATTAAAGTTGTTGTGTGCCTCAGGTGATCAGTAGATTGAGCTACGGATGGAGGACTTTTGGCATTGCTGACAGAGTTCCCTTGGCAACCATAGACCGCTGCCTAAATTATCATAGCCATATTGTAGGAATCCTTTTGATTTTGAATGTATCTAGCTACAGTGAATTGGTGTGGTTGTGATTAGAAACTCTGTTTTGTGTGATACTAATATTAATTAGTGAAAGAAATAACAGAGTTCATATTTAAATGACTGTATAAATGCTATATTTTGTATGTCTAGTATGAGTTGTGACACTATAATAACCGACTTACTAAATAGAATACGAGAAGATGCTGGGAAGGTGAAGATATGACATTATTTTGTCTTACTGCATTTTCGATAAAGAATTGTGGATGGTCACTGCAGTTGCTGACACTTGATTGTATTACTTGAAACTTTTAGGTTAAAATCTTGTTGCTTGAACTTAGCATAACTGGATATTTCATCCTGAATTTAATTGTTACTGAAAGATATGCAAAAACTATATATATGTATAGGTATGTGTATATGTATTTATATAGGAAATGACCTTTTGATGCAAAATTTTAATACAAATCTAGACAAAAATTTATGAGCATTCATCTCACCTAACCTGTTGAGACTTAGAATCAAAAAGTTGCATTTAATGATATTAACTCATCAACCATTCTAACCATTGGATTAAATGAGATGGATGGCTAGAAATTTGTGTCAAAAACTTCAAGGTGTTTTTTATTTCCCTATTGGTGCTTTGAATCATTGAATACGAACTACTCAATTTCTCTCTAACGGGTATGCATGGGAGGATTGCCTTGGAGAAACAGTCCCTTGATCATGTCACAATGCGGTTCAAAAGGATCTCCTATCAATATTAGCCAAATGGTTGCATTGGTAGGTCAACAATCAGTTGGGGGTCGTCGAACTCCTAATGGATTCATAGACCGAAGCCTTCCTCATTTCCCCAGAAAATCAAAAGCCCCTGCTGTAAGTTCAACTACCTTTTGCAGCACTTCAGTATTTGACTAATTTTTCATTGTGGTCCAAGAATGTTTTCTTATGGAGGCATTAGCCGCTTTTATCAAACATATAGCTGATGATGTTATTGTTTGGAATGGAGACTGACCATTGCCTGCCATTTTAATCTTGATAAAAAATTATGCCAGTGCTAGAATCCAAGAGCTGGATTTTTTTTTTGGGGGGGGGGGTGGGTGGGTTTGGATGAACCATGAATGGTTATCTTACACTTCAATTTAGTTTTGCTTGTCAGAAATTTTTGTAAATTAATAGCTCTCATATTAATTTGAACCTACCTGTATCAACTTTCATACTTCTGATTGATGTCTCTTCCAAGAAACAGCTATGGTTTGCCAGGAGCACAATTATGGGTCTCAAGGATCAATTCTATCACTGTGCTAGTTGTACTAGAAAATACTCATACTATTGATAGCACCCAAAAAAAAATCTACATCTGTGGTAGATATCTATTGTTCTAGACAATTTTCCTAATAAGAACCAAAGATAAACAATATAAATGGAAAAAAGGGGTGTATTTATAAGGGAGCGCCTTTCTTTTTAAGAACATTATGAATGGTTTTCCTACCTTTTTAAGAACAACTTGAATGGTTTTCCTACTTCATCTCATAAAATATTTAGGAAATATTGACTACAAAATAGCAAATTTTTAGGCGCTGAAAGGGAAATTTTGTATTTCTTTTTGCAGGCTAAAGGTTTTGTAGCTAATTCATTCTATAGCGGGTTGACGGCCACTGAGTTTTTCTTTCATACAATGGGTGGGAGAGAAGGTCTAGTGGATACTGCGGTACTAATGCTCTTCTTTTCTCTGTTTAATCATCCATTTAAATAGAGAATAATCATTATATCAGCTTTATGTACTTTCTGTTATGTTAGCTCCAGTTTCTGTTTCATTGCATGACTTAATATAATATTTCACATACATGAGACATTAATTATTAATCCTAACTGATAATTCTATACCATTTGCTGTTAGTATTTCCTAAACTTCTAAATCAACAGCTTATCTTTTCCTATTGTTAAGTATAAAGTGAAATGTGTATGTATGGCAGTTTCTGTGTTTATGATCTAAGAGCTTTTGTGCTAATTTTCTTCCAAGAAAGTTGAACTTGGGAGTTCAGTGATGAGTCCTTAGACCATTGTCCAGGGTGGAAAAGTTATTTGGGACTCAAGGCATGTTGTTAATAATTACTCTTAATTAATGCAGGTGAAAACCGCTGATACTTGGTACATGTCTCGTCGATTAATTAAAGCATTGGAGGACTTATATATTCATTATGATAACACTGTTCGGAATGCTAGTGGATGTATAGCTCAATTTCTTTATGGAGATGATGGTATGGATCCAGAAAATATGGAAGGAAAAAGCGGGGATCCCTTGAATTTTGGCAGCTTGTCAATGAAAGTAGAGGTTGACTACTAACGTTTTAATTATTTTGTTAAATTTGCATGTTTGGTTGGGAGAAGCAGAACATCATAATCTGTTTTTATCTTCTTTTACAGGCTACGTGTCCTCCTAGGGGATATAAATACCTATCTCCTACCTTTTTAAGGGAGATATCAAATTACACAAACACACAAACACACACACACACACACACACACACACACACACACATACACACACACACACACACGCACACACACACACATACTTAGTTTTCATCAGCCTCCAATGTGTTGAGCAACTACTATGATTTTCAGGATGGATTTATTTGAAATGTTACCTGAAATAGATTGTCAGATGCTGAGCAAGAATAGTTGAGGCAAATGCTGAGGACGCTAATCTATGGGCAGTTCTGGCCAAAATTTTATCTTATAGATTATTTTGCCTTGAACTTTGACAGCAATCATCGATATTCATTGGTTGATAGGGCTTTTTGCTTATTTCTGTTATTTATTTTTTAATTTTTAAATATCATTTTGGGCCTAATAATTGGAACTGATGCCAATCCAGGCTTGCTAGGCAGAGGATTTCATCCCAGCAAAGAGGATTCTGATAGTGGAGTTGATGATCCACAAAATCCAAGACATTATATAGTTTGGAATATGAATGTTAATACCCATATTAACCCAGAATTTGTTGTTAGTTTCAAGATTGCTTCGAAAGAAGAAGGTGATCTATTACTCCTTTAGAGTTTTTTGTTACTTTTAATATATTTTAATTTTTTGTATATCTACATTTTAAGAGTGCTACTAATCAACAAATTGGTCATCTCCTGGATGGTACATGGCAAGCAAATTTTGGAGGTTTGGAAATAACAAATTGACCTCACTTATCTCTGGCCACAATTCCAGCCTTCAAACTTGCCAATCTGGTATGATTATTATTAGCACTCTGTCCGCAGTTTTTTCTAGTTTGCTTATTTATTTATTTATTGTTACATTTTTCATTATATCACTTTAAATTGTTTAGACAAAATGCCATTTTGACTCCAAAAGATGACTTTTTTTTTATGTTCTAAATGATTTTTACTACTATGATTCCGCTTTAAGGTGTTTTGAATCAAGAAATTGATTTTTTTTTTTTTGTTGCAATAATGATCTTGCATTTTGAGGTTGTGTTTTGTTGCATAATTTTATTTGAAGAAGTGGAAACAAATTGATAAGCTTATTGCAGTGATGATATTGTTATACTAGCTAATTCATGCTAATAATTATTATACAATTGTTGTCACTTGTCTCTCTCTGAGTTTGAGAAATCCTGGGCCACTAACTGCTAAGGGCTTCTTTTTGTTCTAAAGTAGTGTTGTATCATATGTGAGATGTTATTTTGTTCTACCTGTTCTTTGTTTCTGTAGTATTGGTGTATCATAAATGAGATGTAAGCAAATTTGTTGCTGTCAATTATCTCTTTAAGTTCAAGAATTAGGCAGAATTTTGCCCAGAAAAGTGAGCTCTAATTGCTGCAGATTCCAATCAGTTTTCTGGGTTGGATGTTGCTTGATATTTTCTCATGAAACTAGCATTATTGACAGAATGTGATGGATACTGCCTAATGGACTGGCTAAGATCAAATTTGCTTTAACTGACATAAGTCTTCTGTCAACTTCAATGGGTCTGCATGATGTAAATTTGGAAATATTTGCCTTCTGCAGTCCAAAGGCAAGTGGGGGAATCCCATCAAATAACCAGACTGGGAAGCATAATAAGTACATATTTAACTTTTTTAGTATTGATCTATGGCTACATGCTTTTTGTCTAACATTTCAAGTGTGGCTGCTTCATGGTGTGCAATGAACTTTCAGTTTCATGATTTGAGCTTAGTTAACATTGAAATAGTAGTAAGGCAGGGAATTTATCATATATCTTGGTAATATGTAGACCTCAGTGCTTTTCTGCCACTACTTTTAATTGGCCAGAGAGCAGGGACATACTTCTTGGTTTGTCTAGACTGTTTTTTTAATAGTTGCACTAATTTACATGAATGCATCAAGTAATTGGTCCAATCATTAAATTCATTCCCCAATAAAATTTCTTTTAAGATGTTTTGATGTTAATTTTTTCTCTTAAACCTCTATCATTTACAGAGAATAGTGTATAACTAGTAAATTTCTTTGCACTGACCAAGCAAAGTTTTGTTTGACATAACTATTGGTTTTCTACTTTGTTATTGCATTCTTGGCTAGTTATGATTGCCGTTATATGCATCTATTGCCAATGTCAGGTATGATATGGTATCTAACATTTATTGCTTATGAATTCAAAATTCTGTTTTATAACGGCAATAGTAATCTGGGATTCTGATGGTAGATTACTGAAATATTATATTTTTTCTAATTTTTGAAATATTATACTTGGCGGTCAAAAACCGTCAAGTATATATTTTTTTAATTTTTAAACCTATTATACTTGGCGGTCAAAAACCGCCAAGTATAGTTAGGTGCATATTTGGCGCTAAAAACTGTCAAGTATATATTTTTTCAATTTTTATAACTATTTATACTTGGCGGCCAAAAACCGCCAAGTATAGTCAGGTTCATATTATGACCGCCAAATATGTTAAATTGATCATATTTGGCGATGCCATTAGTGGCGTTTTTAAAACCGCCAAATATGACATTTTTTCTTGTAGTGTTCATTCTTGGTATATTAACAAGCATATTGAATAATTAGTTTTTTATAACTTAATAATTTACAAAATATGAATCACAATTATCAATTCTTGCATTCAAGCATCATGATTTCAAAAGTGTTATAGCATTGAATCATATGACAGTTCACTGCATTAATATAATTCACTAGTTTTATGACTTTTTGGACATTACTTTCACGATGGCAACTCTACTAAAGAGAATTAAAAAACAGATAATTAAAAAAAATTATTTTATATATACATAATATCAAAAAATGGTAGAAGAATGTCAAACACAAAGTAAAATCATTAATTATTTAATTAATTAAGTAACTTACAAATCATCGAAGTTGCACCACAAAAATCCTTCACTATGTTGTAGAAATTTCATGCTTCCACTTTTCCCACTTCATTTCAAACAAAGAAATAATTAATGACTCAAAATTTTTAGAAATTATAAACCAAAACCCAAAAAGCCCTCTTAATAGCAGAAAGAACAAATTGCTTAATAAGGTACATAGAATTAGAGTCACCAGGTGATTGATGATAAGAGAGAATGCCAAAATTTCCAAGAAATTCCTATCAACAAGGAACAAATAATTCAATTAATCACCAATTTCACAAATTCAGAATTCATGGTAATAATCTTAATTGAATTAATGTCCATTCAATAAAGATAACTTACAAAACTTATATGATAGAAATCCACAACCCATTGCTAATATCTTCTTGTTCTAAAGTCATGTAGAAATTGAAAGAGAGTAGCTATCAATGATTGTTGTCTCTAATTTGCTCAAATGTGGAGAAAGAAGCCAACCAAATAGTCAATGCAAAACTGGTAAGGACACAAAAAAAGGAATCTGAATTTGATTACGAAGTGGCATAGTTTACAGTTATCAAACTTACTTAGGATTACATAGAGGAAATGATTGGGGCCCTAATTTTGAGGGAGTAAGGCTAAAGAAGTAGTGTAGGAGATATTTAATCTATTTAATAATTTTCCAAAAAGGGGTATTTTTGTTAAAGACAAACTAAAATTGTCCCAAATAATAAAAACCAAATTTTTTTATTTATTATTGTGACATATTTAGGAATAAATACTCATAATTGTCCCAATGAACCTAAAAAAAATTGGCGCCAACTATTGCAGAAAACTTTTGCTCAATCTTATTGAAACAAAAATATATAATTGTCTTTGTATATATCTATAGGGACAAAATTTAATTTAAGTCACAAATTAATTGTCACTAATTCACACTTTTTTTGAAGTATAAAATTCAAGCCTGAGTGAGAGAATTTTATTTATATATAATAAATAATCTATGTAAGGAAATGCATGTTAACATCGAAATGAACACAAATAAAGTAGCCCTGTCAAGCTCATGGGGTGAGACTTAGCCTTCAGCCAGTTAGTTTCCTTGCAGATATGGTAGATAAACGAAACAAAGGCATATCAAAATCAAATGAAATTTACTTTTCCCTTTTAAAGGATAATGATATTAAAACTTAAATATGACTTTAATTTCACCTCTTCTATTAGGTTTTGTATTCTCATCTGTCACCCAAGACTAAGTGAGAAAAATAGTTTACTAAGAATCAAGTGAAACAAGACTTTCCAAAAAAGTAACTTGAGGCCAAATGTGGCCCATGAAAAAATTTCCTTCCCCTTATATAAAATCTAACGATCAACTTAGTAACAGGATGACCACAATGAGTGTCAATGATTATAAATTTATATCTAATTTCATATCAAAAAAATTGCATTAAAAGATTCCTTTCATATATATAATCATATATATAGCATGGTAAACATGTCTTTTGGATTAAAAGAAGCCGCAAAATTTGCAAATTGCGATGGTTGGGTTTGTAAAAATTAATAAACTCAGCTTATTGGTTAGATATTGGTGAAAAAAATTGATGGAGTTATTAATTTTGTATTTCGCAATGCTTCTTACACCATTAAAAGTGTCAAAAGTGATTTTACATAGTACTTGATTGAGATATACAAATACAATTCTCTTTTCCAATTAGAGCACCTATTATTTAACGGTTAATTTTAAAGAGTTTGAAGAAATATTTGATAATAGCTGTTGTAAAATGGATTTTGAGAAGAAAGTACTAAAATATATTTTCTTTAAATGATCTAATATTTACTTTTTCGAGACGCAATTTTTGTTTTGATAACATGTTGAATATATCTTAAACTCATTATGACCATAATTTTATCTAAATGTAATATCAAATATAGTTTTATCATTTCATGGGATGCTGAGGTTATTTTAAGTTATGCTTATACCCATTATATATAACATTGACTGGACGAATTAATTGTTTAATTATGATGATGCATTTAGAGAGTTAAATACTTAGTGTTAAGATTTTAGAAAAGTGGCAAACTTAACATGGCATTAGAGCCATCATAACCAAATAGTCACATGTTTGAATCCTCTCTGTGTTAAAACGTGTTGTTATTTGGCTCACATTGCAAGTGCATGGGGCAATTACACGTAAACGAGCGTATTAGAGAAGAGTTATTCTATTCAACCCTCACATTCTAACTCCTCAACCCTCACTTCTAAATTCACATAATAAAAATTTTTAAACTCCTATTTTTGCTTTTTAAGCCAATTGATTCTTATCAAGGAAAAAGACAAGGAATAAAGCTTAGGGAATAAGGCTTATCATTATCAACCGGTTCTTATCTTTACTATTGTTTATCACTTTATTTTTATCACTTTATTGTTTATCACATGGGTTTGAATTCATGCTAACGTAGATATCTTTTATTGTATATATCCCATTATTTTAGGAGTTTGTTTTGGTACTTTTTCTTATCTTCATGATAGTTCTTGTGTATATAATGAGTTGTAAACAGTAATACAATCAACCTTTTCCATTACTTTCTTTATTTTATTCTTACTTTTTATATGGTATCATAGCTTTTTTGACTCCCACGAGTATTACAATCCTCAACTCTTAACTTTCTTTTGTGACTTTCATCATGGCTGATAAAAGTTCTGAAACCACTGCTTCTACCCAAGTTAACGATAGCATTACCACTTTCTCTCCTACTCCAGCAAGCTTGATTGCTCTCAATGCCACTCAACTCCCAGTAAAATTGCTACCAAACAATTATGCGACTTGGAAGGCGCAATTTGATGCACTACTTTATGGTTATGATTTACTTGGTTTTGTTGATGGAACAAAGCCATGTCCTTCTCCTACTATTACTATTCAAAGAAAAGAAGTCACTGAGTTTATCACTAGGAGCAGGCAAGACAAACTTCTTTTTCACAGTATTTTCACATCTCTTTCTGAGAGAGTTAGACCCCTTATTAAGACAGCCAAGACATCAACAGAAGCTTGGACTCGTCTTGCCAAACTCTATGCTAGTGCTTCGTCATCACGTACTATGGGACTGATAGAACAACTCTCAAGCATGAGTCATGGATCACAATCGATCACTGAGTATCTTGGTGCCATTCGTGAAATAGCTGATGAACTTGCTCTTATTGAGCAACTTGTTCCACATTCTCATCTTATCAATCATGTTCTCAATGGTATTGGGCAAGAATTTAAAGAAATTGCAGCCGCGGTGTGAGCTCGTGATACAATCATAAGTTTTGAAGAACTTCATGACAAGCTTGTGGAATATGAGTCTTATCTCAAACGAGAAGAGACTCGATCGTCTGGAGGAATGACTGTCAACACAGCACGATTCAATCAGTCCAAACATAACAATTCACAAGGTAAAAAGAACTATTCTCATGGCGCAACAGTCAGAACTTTCAACAGAATTTTCAACACCGATCAAATAATTTTGTGACCAATCAAGAAGGCACTCCAACACATATCCTTGGAAAAAATTCTTTTGTGGTATGTCAATTTTGTGAAAAAAAGGGGCATACTGCTAGAGAATGTTTCACAGCCAAATGACTAATGGGTCTTCCTGTATCCCCTAAGGCTAATCCAGCAATTACCAAGAATAATCGTGAAATCAACACCAACTAGCTTCTTGATACCGGTGCCTCACATCATGTTACTGCTGACCTTAAAAACTTGAGCAGTCAACAGCCCTATGAAGGCCCCGATGACATAATAATTGGTGATGGTTCAAGTTTATATATTACCCATACCGGTGCTTCCACACTTTCTGCTTTTCCTGGCAAAACGTTTTCTCTTTCTAATGTGCTTTGTGTTCCTTCCATGAAACAAAATTTGATTTCTGTGTCTCAATTCTGTAAAACCAATAATACCTCAATTGAGTTTGACCCTTTTTCTTTTTGTGTCAAGGATCTCACCACGGGGGCACCGTTGGCGCGGGGACAGAGCAAGAATAATATTTATGAACTATCAAGCATCAAGAAGATTCCATCAATACCAAAGCGAGTGTATCTAGGTGTTAAAACCACCTATGATCGCTGGCATGATCGTCTCGGTCATCCTGCATCTTCAGTTCTTCATCATATTGTGTCGTCTAATAAACTTCCTTTTTTATCCAGTTCTAAGTCTTCATTTTGTGATTCATGTTTATGCAATAAAAGCCATAAATTACCTTTTGGTGTTTCTAGTCTTCAGAGTCGTTGTCCTTTAGACTTGCTTTACATTGCTGTTTGGGGTCCTTCTCCTATTTGTTCAATGGATGGGTTTTCCTATAACGTTATTTTTGTTGATCATTTTACTAAGTACTCATGGTTATTTCCAATGGTTTCCAAATCTGAAGTCTTTACTATTTTTCCAAAATTTAAACTCATGGTTGAAAAATTTTTTCAAGCAACAATTAACACAGTTTACTCTGATGGAGGTAAAGAATATCAAGGTCTAAAAACAATGTTTGAGAACCATGGTATTCAGCATCTTATCTCTCCTCCTTACACACCACAACATATTTCTTCAGCAGAGCGCCGTCATCGACATATCATTGAGACTGGCCTCACGCTTTTACATCGTGCTTCTTTACCTCTTTCACTTTGGACCTTCGCTTTTAAAACTGCTATTTATCTTATCAATCGTTTATCCACTTCCATTCTTGCAAACAAATCTCCTTTTGAATGTTTATTTCACACTTATCCCAATTATTCTAAATTAAAGATTTTTGGGTGTCTTTGTTACCCATGGCTTCGACCATATTCCAAACACAAGTTAGAACAACGGTCCAAGTCTTGTATTTTTCTTGGTTACTCTAATGTTCATAATTCATATATTTGTTTTGAACCCATTAGTCATAGATTTTATTTTTCTCAGCACGTCAAATTTGTTGAAGATGTCTTTCCTTCTTTACCAACTTTTCATGAGCGAGATAAAATTAATGATGCTACACTATTTAAATGGACAAGTATTTCTTCCTAATCATTATCATCACATATTCCTAAGCCTAAAGTTTATGACCAGTCTTCTTTAGACATCGCAGCTTTGTCCACTGATTCTTTATCTCTTTTCAATCAAATGAATAATATTCCCACAAATTCTCCACCTGGTCCCACATCTAATTCCTCCTCACATGGTTCGTCCTTTCTTCCAACAAATTCTCCACCTGGTCCCACATCTAATTCTACTCCACTAGAACTTGTCTCCCATGATTCATAGTCTCCCATGCAAGATGCACAAAAAAGCCAATCTCCTAAGTCTACTAGCATGCTTCCATGTTCAGATAATATTATTGTTACTTCTTCCACGCATCCAACGACTGCCAGGTATGATTCTAATCCTACAACTTCACCTTTACTTGTTTCACATCCACCTACTTCATCCAATACCCATCCCATGGTTACAAGCGCCAAAAACAATATTTTTAAACCCAACACTAAGCTCTCTCTCACAGCCACAAAACACCTGTTACCTCTACCACTTGAACCTAGAACTGTTGCTGAAGCTCTTAAAAATAATAATTGGCGTGATGCTATGTGTGTTGAACTCACTGCTCTTATTCATAATGGCACTTGGGAGCTGGTTCCACGCCATCCTTCTCAAAATATAGTTGGCTGTAAGTGGGTGTTTCGAATCAAGCATCATCCTGATGGTTCTATTGACCGTTACAAAGCTCGTCTTGTGGCCAAGGGGTTTCATCAATGTCCTGGTATGAATTATCAGGAAACTTTCAGTCCTGTCATTGAGCCCACTACAATTCGTGTGATCCTTACACTTGCCTTATCTCATGGTTGGAACATTCATCAGTTGGATGTCAACAATGCCTTTCTCTATGGCACTTTTTCTGAAGAAGTTTTCATGTCACAGCCACCAGGTTTTATTGATCAGTCATGACCAAATCATGTTTGTCGTCTGCGTCGTTCTCTATATGGCCTTAAACAGGCCCCTCGTGCTTGGTTTCAAGAACTTAAAGGGTTTCTTCTTTCCTTTGGATTTCTTAATTCAAAGTCTGATGCATCCTTATTCATTTACACTAATAATTCTCTCACAGTTTACTTCTTGGTTTATGTTGATGATTTATTAGTAACAGGGAGCTCTCCAACTTTTGTTCAATCTATTATTGATGCCCTCGCTCGCCGATTTTCAATCTAAAATCTTGGATATATTCATTATTTTTTAGGGATTGAAGTTATTTCAAACTTTCAAGGGTTCTTTCTCTCCCAACACAAGTATATACGTGACTTGCTTGAACGGTTTCGGATGGCTGGTATGAAAGAGTCTGCTACACCAATGAGTACATCTCTGCATCTTTCTCTTAATGATGGTACTGCAGCAGCTGATGCTACATAATATCGCAGTCTCATCGAAGCTATGCAATATCTTTCTCTCACTCGGCCTGATATTTCCTATACTGTCAACAAACTTGCTCAATATATGCATGCTCCAACGCAATCTCATTGGACAGCTGCCAAATGCTTATTGCGATACCTCAAACACACCATTAATTTTGGTCTTACTCTTCAACGTTCGCAGTCAATTTCTCTTCTTGCATATTCTGATGCCGACTGGGCCGGCAACCGTGATGATTTTTCTTCAATTTCTGCTTACATTATATTTCTTGGTTCCAATCCTATTTCTTGGTGTTCTAAAAAATAAAGGACTGTTGCACAATCATCTATCGAAGCCGAATACTACTCTATTGCCTCTGCTGCTGCTAAATTGTCATGGATTCGTAATCTTTTGTTTGAACTTGGTGTGTCCCTTCCACAAGCACCAAGACTGTTATGTGTCAATCTAGGAGCAACTTATGTCTGTGCCAATCTCGTATTTCATTCTCGCATGAAACATATAGCTATTGACTACCACTTTGTGCAAGGCAAAGTTGCTGATGGCTCCTTGCACGTGTCACATGTCTCTACAGTTAATCAGATAGCTGATGTTCTTACCAAGCCCCTGGACAGGTCACGGTTTGTTCTTCTTCGTGCCAAGCTTGGTGTATCTAATGGTGACACCAGCTTGCGGGGGCATATCAAGGAAAAAGACAAAGAATAAGGCTTAGGGAATAAGGCTTATCATTATCAATCGGTTCTTATCTTTACTATTGTTTATCACTTTATTTTTATCACTTTATTGTTTATCACATGGGTTTGAATTCATGCCAATGTAGATATCTTTTGTTGTATATATCCCATTATTTTAGGAGTTTGTTTTGGTACTTTTTCTTATCTTCATGATAGTTCTTGTGTATATAATGAGTTGTAAACAGTAATACAATCAACCTTTTCCATTACTTTCTTTATTTTATTCTTACTTTTTATAATTCCCTAATTGCCCTCTTAATATATAATCAACTTGTTCTTTTTCACCTACTTATTTGTGCCTTCGCAAAACTAAGACAAGTATTTCCTTCTAAAGAATTATATCCTTAAGCCGGAGAAGGAAGAACGACAATATGCTCCTGGCATGGAGGAAGGAGTAAGAACTACGATTATTGTTATACAACATATTAATGAGGGACAAAAAAATTGGAGAACTAATGTATGATAAGCTTCTATCGACCGTCTTGGGCTCTCGAATATGAAGTACATGCAGGCCGACTTTACACCTGTTGCGTCACTTTCATATTTTTGTGTCTCCAAGGCAAAGAAAGAAACCATTCATTGATGATTGGGCTTGGTTTTAGAATGTGAAATTTTATTCATGTGGTGGGAATGCAGGGGCAGAGAAGACCGAAGGCAGGGGAACGGTATAGAGAGAGATAGAGAGGCATTTTTTTTATGTCCATATGCCCAATACTAAATGTGATACTTCATGTTTTTTATTTGGTGGTAGTCTTGGATTTGAAATAGAATTATTGGTTTGTCTTTCTTTTTTAGTGCTTTTAGTGGATTTGAAGTTGATGGAGACTTAAACTTGTCCTTCTTAGTAATTTAATTTTAGGGTAAATTTATCAAAAGAAAGAAAAAAAAAAGTAAGGATTAAAGAGGTAGAGAATGGGAGCTGAATAAAATAACTCATTAGAGAATTCAAAACTTATTGTTAAGTCCACATCTATGAGCCTAACATATTTTTGTTCATGTTTAATATTTAATTGACTTACAAAATTTACAAAATTTTGTATTAGATTGAAAATAGCTACCCAAACACCCTAGCTATTGTAGCTTCAAAAAATAAATAATTATTTCTTAACCCACACCGACCCCAAACTCCCTCTTAATTGATGACATACCCTGTAACTACCACTTTAATAATTTAAATTCAAAAAACTTTGTAAAAGTTAATTTACCAAACATGTGTATTCTATTTTTGAAAAGTACAACTTCTAAAATTTAGTTTATCAAACACCATCTTAAACTAGCCCTAAGGCTATTATTCGCAATTAAATTTCAAAAGATTAATGTTCACTAAATATTTGAGCACGGCGGTTCTAGATTCCTGAGACTGATTTAAGAGTAATGAAGATTGATGATTCAAGAGTCTTAAGGCATATATAGTTTAGGGTAGTGAGTATTAATGAGATGAGATTGAGGTTATATTCCCATATATATCTAGTTATGACTACGTAGTCCTCAATATCTTATATATATATATTAAGAAAAATTATGAGAAATTACTGAAGTGTTTAGAAAAAAAAGAATGTGAAGAATAGTGGATTTATCACTCCTCTAGAGAAAGGGTTGCTTACTGGCTCGATCATAGCCAGAGATTTTAGCATCAAGGATAGTTGAATATCTCAACTTTACCACAGCGTGTCGCAAAAATGAGAGCAGACTCTCCATTGTTGTTGTGCATGCCTAACAGCCCCAGTGCTTTCTGTTGGGTATGCAACCAAAGTCCCACATTGGCTAGACATGGGAAAGATCATGGGCATATAAGTATGGACAAACATTTCATTGGTATGAGGCCTTTTGGATATCCAAAAGCAAATCCATGAGGGCTTGGGCCCAAAGTGGACAATATCATACCAATGTGGAGTTTTGTGCGGTCTATGGTAACCCAACAAGTGGTATCAGAGCCTGGGCCCAGACTTAGCCAGGAGAATATGTGATGAAAATTCTTAGACCCAAACAAAGGTAGTGAGCCCCCGGATTCGTGGTTGAGTTCTATTTGGTAACTGGATAGAGCAAGCTCTCGAGGTAGCCAGAGCCTCAATGGAGCATAGACGAATGGCTCTCGAGGTAGCCAAGGCCTCGATGAAGCATACGAATGGATGATCGTTTGAGGGGTGGCTCGGAAAAAAAAACATACAAAAATAGTATGGTCTTTTGTTTGAGGGGGGGATTGTTGGCTGTGCAACCACAGTCCCACATTGGCTAGACGTGAGAAAGATCATGACATATAAGTATGGACAAGCATTTTATTGGTATGAGACCTTTTGGATAAAATCCAAAAGCAAATCCATGAGGGTTTGGGCCCAAAGTGGACAATATCATACCAATGTAGAGTTTTGTGCGGTCCATGGTAACCCAACACTTTCTTTGCCACTTTGTCTAGAACAGCTAGATTACCATTGCTTTCCCAAAATATTTTGGCGGGTCATTTTGTCAAGATATAGTTCAGGTAACTCATCTAGTAGCTTGAGGGCTAAATCACTCCTTCTAAATAAATAGCCGTATGCAGTTTCGTGTCAGTCCGTTTTGTCATTATGGGCAATACATGATCAGGAAGCTTTATGCAAAGTTCTATTACCCTCCCATCGTCCTTTGAGTTCATCAGAGCCTTGTACAGGTCTGAATGAACTTTGTGTTTGGTGCTATTCGCCTCTTCTATGGTTGAACACATCAATGGCTATAGGAAAGAGAAGCTAGCTAATTATACGAAAGTTGATGAGAGGCTGGACTGCTTGTTCACATGAAGGGTTTAATTTTTAATGTAAGCTGGGTGCCCGGCCATATGTTTGGAATAAAAGATGTCTTGTCGTCCCATGATTCTGCATACTTGCAAAGTTCTACTTTAGCCAAAGAGTATATTCAACTTAAAGTTTTTCGTCTGGCGACCTTAATTAAAAAAAGATTTCAACTGCGAATCCAATGAACAAGTTTGGCTGCGTGGAAAATTTTTTTTTAGGTGTAGAAATTGATAGTATTGTTAAAAATAATTTTGATGACATAGAAATTTTAAAACATAAAATTAACTTATATAACTGCAAAAACATAGAAAAAAAATATTTTTCTATGAAAAGAGATTAAAAAGATTCCTTTTATTCTCTAAAGTACAATAAAAATATTATCTTATTGTTGCTAATAGGCTGAAGTTTTGTGTCAATTAACTGAAAACGATTACCACCCACAAACTTTTATTTGCTTTAAGAAAAAAAAATTGTGAGTCCTACTTAATGGGATAGAAATTGTGTTGAGTGAGAACTTAAAAAGTTTTTCGTCTAAACAATTCTTTATTTAAACTTTTGCGCCGAATTCAGTTTTCTTGTAAAGTTGGAATTGGTTTATATTAAATGCGGGAGATATAAAAGCAGCAGGAAGGTTAAGAAGGAAAAGAATCATAGCATCATTGATTGATCTACTATACACTCACGAACAAACATACGTATGTAAATATGTACATAGATTAGTTATCAGTATCTAATGAAACTAATTACAAAATAAATATATGACTAACCTTAATTTCATCCAGAACATGAGATAATTAATCTTTTTATGAGACATGCATAAAAGATATTTTTGATGTTCTTTAGAAGTTCACTGATTCCAGTTGCTTTATTTTGGAATAATGCAAGGATGGATTGTTCTAGCAGGATAAGTTCGCATTCTGAGTTGTTGTTGTTATTATTATTACTCTTAATGCATCGCAAAAAGGTGACTGTTCCGTGGGATTCTGATCGGATTGAAACCATGTGATTGTATTCTTCTGGGGTATAATGGGCAGTGTGCTCCTTTCTTGCAAAACTTTTCTCTTGCAGTTATCTTCATAAAAGATTAAAGATATTGTTTATATATTTAGATACACAATTCATTTAAAAGAAAGTTTAAATTATGACAAAAATAAAATACATTTTTGATTCGATATTAATTATTTCATCTAATAAGTTTGAAGTTCAACAAATAATTCTGAATAGTTCTTGCGCATGGGAAAGAGCATACAGATACAGTGCAAAGAAATTGATATTGTTAGTAGAGGTATTCTCACCAGTCACCACAGTGTTGTTTTAGTCTTTAAGTAGACACATTACAAATTAAGTTGATATTAGTGGATGCTTTATCGCAAGAAGTTTGGAAATTAATTAACCAAGTTTATTACTTGTTCTTTGTACCTTAAAACTTGACCATCCCGTGAACTTTTCTTCAATTTATATAATTAAGGTCCGCTAATGGACTAGTAGCCACATCTAGCCCACGTGAAGTCATCAAATTTCTTTCTACCACTTTAATCAAATAATATATTCCATTTAAAGCTTTAATCATTCTCATTCTTTTAGGGCCTCTCTAGAGGGTGGATTTATTCCAAAATGGAATAAACTTGAGTACAAACCACTTTAATTATGAGATTAACTTATGATTTTTGATATTCGAACTCAATGTTTTATAATAGGAAAAAATATTAATGATATTAAGATTCTAACCTTTGATCTGAAGACACAAATGTGATTATAGCAATTAATTAACGTGAAGATATAGCTCTGTAGTAGTTTTTAAAAACTCCCTTAACACGAGTCACCGAAAACTGTAGTTTTAAATGGTCATCTATGCATATGGATGGAGTGAGTGTGTGTCCATATGTATAGGAAAACCATTATAAATCATGTTTTAACTAATATATATAAAGAATTAGGATATTAATTTTCTTTTTGAGGTTATGATGGACTTAAAACAACATATAAAAATCTTCTTAACTTAAATTTTGATTAAATTTTCAAGCATTCAATTTCTTAATCTAATTCTTGTCTATTTAAAAAAAAATGCAACTTTCCCTTTTCGTAATTGCAGCCAGACCGAAGTTACAGAACCAATTGAAGAAAATAATATCCGTAAAGTTGAAAGACTAATTGAAGATAACGATGGATTCCCATGGTTTTGAATAAAACATGAGAGAATGCCATCATGTCATCTATGGTAAAGTTCAATATTTACTTTTTCGAAACGCATTATATATTATTTCAATAACGCTTCCAAATATTTTTAAACTCACTGTGTCGGAGGTTTGTAAGTGTAATGTTATTCCTAATTGAGATACTGAAATTACTTAATTACGTGATGCATTGGTGGATTTCTGCAATTTCATACAACATTTCTGAACACTTCTTGAAACAATTATACAGAAAAACAGGTAGTACAGGATAAGAAATTGCACTAAAAAAAAAAAAATTGTCCAAACAATATTCTTAACTCTTCCAAGTGAAGAAAGTTGAGACTTGTGCTGTGGACAATGGCCAGTGGAGCTAAGGAATGGAAGACCTTGCAGTTCGTGATCTAGGGCCGTTGAAGAAACAGAAGGTCTTCTTCAGCAGAGCTAGAAGCCACCAAGGAATCAAATGCCTTATCTTCATGCTTAAGTATTGGTAAGTTCTTAATGTTGAGGTACGTATATAGAGAGGGAAATATGATAGTGCAAATACTCCAACTGGAATGAAAGAGAAAGCGTATAGCATAATTTTTGCCCAATTTTCCTTCTTTTTCATCATGAGCAGAACTGTTGCTCCAAATGCTATCATCATCATGCACACCGAAAGGAACATAAATGAGAAGCCTAGCACCATTTTATTAGGCAGAGACTGCTTGAAGTCTTGTAATCTAAACGGTGATGTGAGAATTGAGAGAAATATAACCACAGATGCCAAAGAAAACGCGAGAGATAGAATGTCAGCTATGGTAAACACCAAAAAGAAAGGATGATTCAAGAGGACAGGAAAACCGGTTTTTTCGTTTGGACCTCCTGGTACTGTGTATGCAGCAGCAAAGGCAACAGTAGCAATGAGAACTGCCACTACTGAGCATCCTTCTGCTGTATGCTTTAACCATTCTTTGGATGAAATACGAAGCTCATTATTTACAGCAGCAAATAACCCTTCTGCCGTGAAGCCCATATTATTTCGATGATTCATGTAAGGGGGTGGGCTGATCTCCTTAACTCGCTGGAGGCACACTCAAAAAATTCATTAAACAATGACAAGGGAAGTTCAAACATTTAATGTCTTTAGTTATCATTTACAGGATGGTTGCAAATATAAAAATTTTTGGATACTAGCATGCGTTGAGGAAAAGGTTTAAGTAGGATCAATCATAGTAAGTTTTTATTCCCTAATACTGTATCATAACTAAAATTAATAGTTTTAATATAAATATATTGTGTATAACAGAAATCTTGTTAATTAGTTTTTCGAGCCTATACAACCAAGGATGGAGCCACATAGTGGCTAGTGGATGATGCTGCCCCCACTATTTTTTCTTTTTTAATAAATTTGTGGCATAATCTCATTATAGTCTCCTCATATATAATATTTCAATTTGCATATGAAATAAATCATTTTCATTTATTTTAACAATACGGCCTACTCAGTAAGATAAAATTATGAATTTCATTTAAATATTTATTAAAATTTTGTTACTTCTTTTAACATGTCCGTCATGAATAGTCTTAACATTATATCTGAAAGCATACTAATAGATCATTCTTTGACATGCATATAAGTTTAACTTGTAAACATTACCTTTGACCAAATTAATTAGAAAAATAATGGATGATTTCTACACTTACAAAGTTTGTATACGAAGTTAACGTGGTATTAAATGAATAGAATGGTTAATTTGAATTGTTAATGTAATAAATGTTGATGAGTTATGTGGCATTGAAAGAGTGGTACCACATTAACTTTGAATGCAGATTTTGTATAATAATTTAATAGTATTGATGATGTTATCATGCCCTATAAAAAATTATAAAAAATGAAAAATAATGAATTAATTATAATTTTCTATATTTTTGAAATTGAAAACTATTATTATTTTTTTTAACGCTGCTCCCATTAAAAAAAAATATCTAGTTTCCATTCCAAGAAAAGCGTTGGGCCGCTTGGAAAATTCGATTTTAGTCTATACCTCTAATTGTAGAATTAAAAACACGTGAGTACAAATTAATATGCATACATGCACATAGTTACGCAATGGGGATATATATAATCAAAATCTCACCTCAAACCAAAGTATTTCCTCCTGCAATAACAGTGCCGGCCCTTCCATCTTTTCAGGTATGAAATCCGATCTTTTTTTTCCAACCATGTGCAATACGGTGTTTCCATTGTTGTCGATCTCTCGTGCCATCTTCAGCACATTTAACTCGAGTTCCTTAGCTAGAAACTCAAAAATCTCTAGCTGACGATACTTGATGGCTACATGTAGCATACTTCGACCATGATAGTCATAATGACCACTTGCTTGAGGGTATGTTCGCAATATTTCTTTAACAATCTCTACACATCCTGACTTGGTTGCTAAAAACAAAGGAATTTCGGCCTTATTTCTTCGCCCTTCTCGGCTTTCTAATTTCTCAATTTCTGAGACACTTGAATTGGCTCCATACTTGTGTATCTTAGGCCTGCTACTGACTAGGCTGGGGTAATTAAACTCCCATGAGGTATCCTTTTCAATTAGAAACCTGGCAAGCTTTATAGCTGATTCATATTTTTCCTCTTCATTTCGAGCTGCTTCTCTCCGGGCCAAGCTACAAATAAATTTAACTTAAAAAAAAAATAAAGGAAGTTAACATGTTGCCACCAACATAGTAATTCATATTAGTAACAAATAATAAAAAATTATTTTAAGACTCTAATATTCAATCCTTAAATATTAGATTATTATAGCTTAAATTTTTTAACTTCATCGAAATTATTCAGTTAGAATCGTTTAACTACGCTAAATATAGCACCTAGACGTTTCAAAACTCCATATTAGTATGATATTGTCTACTTTTGGTCTAAGGCCTCATGATTTGCTTTTAAATACCAAAAAAGTCTTATGCGAATGGAGATCTTGTCTATACTTATATACCCATGATCCTCCCCATATCTAGCCGATGTGAGACTTTGATCGCACTCCCAACAATGTTAACTAATATTGAGCATCAACAAAGCACATGATGACGCTGGCGCTGTTATAACAAGTAGCTAGCTAGGAGGAACGAAGAAGCTTGATTCTTAACATGATAATTTAATAAATTAGTGGAAAGTAAAAGAGAGTTAACTGAGAAGAAGTGAGAAAGGGAAAGGTAAATTTGAGTAAATTAGATGTTCTAAATAATTAAGATTTACCACAGTTGATGAGTTTCTTGAAAAATTCATCTTCATGCTTACGACTAAAAACTTCTGGCTGGCATGAGAGAAGCTGTAAAGCAGTCATCCCATCCATATCTTGTTGCCCAATTAAGCACTTATATTCATTTGCAATTTGAAGCGCCAAATCTGTTCTTGCATACGAAAATTGGACGAACTGATTAACAAGGGCATGTATAAAAATATAAAAATTGAAAGTTCTTTCCTTTTTATGAGAACTTACTAAAGTGTTGGGCAATTATAGAAACGTGAAGAATAGTGGATTTGTCACTCCTAAGAAGAAAGGGCTCCTTACTGGCTTGATCATAGGCAGAGATTTTACCAGCAAGAAAGTGGAATATTCCAGCTTCACCACACCGGGCCGCAAGAAAGTGAGCAGTCTCTCCATCGTGGTTGCGCATGCCTAACAACCCCGGCGCTTTCTTTAACACTTTGTCCGCGACAGCGAAAGTACCTTTGCTAGTGGCGATTTCATGAAGAACAGTGTTTCCTGCTATATTTTGGCGGGTCATTTTGTCAAGATAAACATCTGGCAACTCTTCTAGTAGCTGGAGGGCTAAATCACTTCTTCTAAAATAAAGAACCATATGCAGTATCGTATCATGCTGTGTTGTCATTATGTGCAAACCACAATCAGGAACCTTTCTACTGAGTTCAATTACCTTGTTGTCGTCGTTTGTGTTCAGCAGAGCCTTGTACAGCTCTGAGTGAATTTTATGTTTGGCATTCACCTCTTCTATGGCTGATGAACACATCATTGGGAACAAGTTTTGAGAAAGAAAAGCTAGCTAGCTAGCTCTAATTTAAAATATATGACGGTCGATAAAAGTAGAGTTTAATTTGCTGGTTTATCTTTTAGCCAGTCTAGCTATATATAGATATATTAATCCTAAGCTGGTTACCTGGCAATATGGAACATAAGAGGCCCTACGTGTCTTGCAGTTTCTGGGATTTAATTTGCTTACTTTTATCAATTCTACTTTAGCCAAAGAATATGTTCAAGTTAAAGTGTTTTATTTTTAATTAAAGTAGATTTCAAGTGCGAATATCAATGATAAGTCAGGCCGTGCACCTCTTTTATTAAAAAATGAACTTATAATTATGTTAAAATTCAATTTAACAGCTTTAAGGTTTAAATTTTGATATTATTTTTTAAAAATGACATCTCAATAATAAAAACCAATGTAATGAGTTAAATCTATTATATATATTTATTTTAGGAGTTATTAATAAATAACTACAAAATGAATATATGTGAAGTTATTACTATATAATTAAAAAATAAATATGAGTAACAGAATTTCATTCAATATATATAGGGTACAGACATAATATGAGACATATCAAAAGATAATTCTTATGCTCTTTTTCTTTATTGACTTTCTACAAAATTTAAAAGCCATGAAAGGGTCACTGATTCATGTTGCTTTATTAATGTGAGACACATGCAAGGATGGATTCTAGCTGGACAAATTCGCATTACGACGTTTCGTTACTCTTAATGGTGAAAAGTGACTGTTTATGGTACACACACACATACTTGTACGCTCTTTTGCTTAGTGACTAATTTCCATAAACTTTTAAGCCATATAACGCTCACTTATTCCAGTTACTTTACTGCCAAACAACTTCCAGCGTGGCTTATGGGAGGATATATGTAGCGAAACTGTTAACATTAATATATATCTCACAAAATGCTAAACAAGAATACCACTGGTCTTTGTCAAAATGAAGAAGGTTAAGGCATTTATTATACGTAGCACGGCAAATGAAGCTGAAGGATTTAAGAACTATCGGCCTCTAGGAGTGCTGTTGGAGAAACAATAGATCTTCTTTGGTCGATGTAGAAAGCATTGAGGGATCAGCTGCCTTATCTTGTTTCTCAAATAGTACCTCAAAGATCTTGATGATGATGTTTCGACACAGAAGGAAATATGATAGTCAAAATACCCCAATTGGGATAACAGAGAAAGTGTATAGCAGGATTTCTTCCCACCTTTCCTTCTTTTTAACCGTTGCTCCGAAAGCAGTCATCGTCATGGACACAGGAAGGAACCGAAACAAAATGCTTAGCACCAATTTCAAAGGAAGAGACTGCTTGAAGTTTCTAATCTAAAAGCCGACGAGAGGACTGAGAGGAATATAACTACGGATGCCATGCAGAATGTGAGAGAGGATATGTCACATATGGTAAAAATCAGAAAGAAAGGATGATCCATTAGGATAGGGAAACCAGTTTTCTGATTTGGACCTCCTAATACTGTATACGCAGCAGCAAAGGCAACGGTAGCAATGAGAACAGACTCCACGGTGCATCCCTGGTCTGTGCGCCTGAACCATTGCCTGGCTTGAGAACGAAGTTCATTATTTGTTGCAGCAAATAACTGTTTTGCGGTCATGCCCATACTATTCCGGTGATGCATGAGACAGGATACGTTCATAACTTTCTCAACGTGCTGCGTGCGCACACGCAACATAAATTGTTAATTGACAAGCTTAAACATGAATAGTTGTACTTCTAGACTCTAGCAGTTTATTTACAAGATGTATATACTGTTATGCACAAGCGAAAGCGATAACCAAAAGAACAACTAAAATGCACAACCACAACTATGCCAGATAATTGAATATAATAGCAACTAAAGAGGCAACCAATCAACCACAATGCAGAAATAGAAAATACACCAGGATTTAACGAGGTTCGGTATTAGTACCTACGTCCTCGGGCGCCGCTGAAGAATCTTTCCACTATCTTCAAAGAGAATTACAAACTTTTGGGCCACAATACAAATACCACAACTATTGGGTCAAACTGCAATTACCCAAATAGTTGGGTCAAACTGTAATTACTCAAACAATTGGGTAATACTACAAATACCCAAAACAAAGGGAGAAAAAACAAATATTACAAACTTTAAGGTCCTTAATGAAAGGCCCTTAAACTAAGAGGTCTTATATGTGAGACCTTACAAATAGAGGGGGGTAAAGGATATTTCACTTGGGACACAAAATAATTTTCCATATGGCTTATTTTATAAGAGCCATATGAAACCCATTTTTGGAGGCTCACCGATGTGGGATTTCATATGAGCCAAAAATAACAAATCTCCACCTTGGTGAATATGCCAACTCACCACAAAACTCTTTTTTTCCCATATTCTCTATCACAACTGCAACGCCTCCAAATGCGCCCAATGGCGCGGTCAAACTCGTAAAATATTGATCAAGTCCAAACAATGACTGAACTTGATCGCTGTCACAACCTTAGTCAACATATCTGCGGGATTCTCGGCAGTCTCAATCTTCTGAAGTAAGATTCTCCCTTCATCAATAATCTCCCGCACAAAATGATATCGAAGATCAATATGCTTCGTATGAACATGGAACACTGGATTCTTTGTAAGTGGATAGCACTCTGACTGTCAGAATAAAGAGTAATTTTCTTCTACCCAATTCCCAATTCATCCAGCAATCCCTGTAACCAAATAGTTTCCTTCACAGCCTCTGTCATAGCCATATACTCTGCCTCTGTAGTAGACAAAGTCATTGTAGACTGTAAAGTAGACTTCCAACTCACTGGTGCTCTTGCAAGAGTAAACACATAACCGGCTGTCGACCGACATTTATCTAAATCACCAGCATAATCAGAATCAATATAACCAATAGCATACTGACCACATGTATCATCTCTCTCAAAGACTAAGCCAACATCTACGGTTTTCAACAAATACCGTAGAATCCATTTCACTGCTTGCCAATGTCCTTTACCAGGATCATGCATATACCTGCTCACAACTCCAACTGCATGTGAAATGTCGGGTCTCGTACACACCATAGCATACATCAGGCTACCAACTGCATTAGCATATGGAACTCGAGACATATACTCTCGTTCCTCATCTGTACTAGGAGATAAAGATGCACTCAGCTTCATATGAGGAGCAAGTGGGGTACTTACAGGTTTTGACTGCTCTGTAATGTCAAACCGCTGTAATACCTTCTTCAGATACTACTTCTGAGTCAAACAAATCTTGCTTCTTCCTCTATCTCTGCTAATCTCCATGCCAAGAATCTTCTTAGCTTCACCCAAATCTTTCATCTCAAACTCTCGATTCAGCTGAGTCTTCAACTTTGCAACTTCTTCGACATTCGTCGAAGCTATCAACATGTCATCAACATACAAGAGTAGATAAATGAAAAAACCATCATGTAGCCTCCGAAAATACACACAGTTATCAAATTTACTTCTTGTGTACCTCTGACCCATCATAAACCGATCAAATCGCTTATACCACTGTCTGGGAGATTGTTTCAAACCATAAAGCGATCTTTTCAGTTTGCAAACTAAATTTTCCTTACCAGCAACTTTGAATCCCTCTGGCTGAGTCATATAGATTTCCTCTTCCAAGTCACCATGTAAAAATGCAGTTTTTACATCCAATTGAACTAGTTCCATATTCATCTGAGCTACCAAGGCCAACAAAATTCTAATAGAAGAATTTTTTACAACTGGAGAAAATACCTCATTGTAGTCAATTCCTTCCCTCTGAGCGTAGCCTTTAGCCACCGACCTTGCCTTGTAGCGGATGTCATTCTTGTCAGGAAATCCATCTTTCTTTGCATATGCCTATTTGCACCCAATTGCCTTTTTACCCTGCGGTAGTTGAGCTAGCTCCCAAGTTTCATTCTTCTGAAGAGACTGCATCTCTTCACTCATAGCTGTCTTCCACTGATCAACTTCAGAACATCTGACTGCCTCTCTATAAGTGGAAGGAACATCAGCATCTACAATTGGAAGTGCATAGGCCACCATATCAGCAAATCGAGCAGGTCTGCGAATCTCACGTCTGGGCCTATCAATTGCAATAGATTCTTGTTACTGTTGAGGTTCCTGAGTAGAACCCTCACCATCATCTCCCAAATCTCCCTCTGTCACAGGAGTACCATCATCTGTCTCAACAGATCTAACTGGGTTCAATGTCGTCGTTTCAAACTCCACCTGCTGCTGAGTATGCTCCACCTGCTGTGGAGTACCATTCACCTTTGTCTGGTTTTCTGATTTCTTCAACATTGAAGACTCATCAAATATCACATCTTGACTGGATACAATCTTCCTCGAACTAGGACACCATAGACGATATTCTTTCACTCCTGAAGCAAATCCCAAGAAAATCGCTTTTTTGGCTCTAGGATCCAGCTTAGATTCTTTCACATGATAATATGCAGTAGAACCAAAAACATGTAAAGAATCATAATCAGAAACAGGTTGTCGAGACCATATCTCCAATGGAGTTCTATCACCAATAGCAGCTGATGGTAGACGATTAATGAGATGACACGCATAAGTCACAGCCTCAGCCCAAAATTCTTTGCCTAACCCAGCATTAAACAACATACACCGAACTTTCTCCAGCAATGTCCGGTTCATGCGTTCTGCCACCCCATTCTGCTGCGGTGTACCTCTAACAGTAAAATGACGTACAATACCCTCATCTTGACGCAATTTCAAAAACTGATCACTGCAATACTCACCACCATTATCTGTTTTGAGATGCTTGATCTTCTTGCCAGTCTGTGTCTCAATCATCTTTTTCCATTTAAGGAAAACACGGAGTACATCATCTTTCGATTTCAAACAGTACACCCAAGTTCTTCTGGAAAAGTCATCAACAAAAGTAACAAAGTAGTGCCTACCTCCCATCGATGCGATTTTAGTAGGTCCTCACACATCTGAGTGAACATAATCAAGAATACCCTTGGTATTATGAATAGCGGTGCCAAATTTCACTCTCTTCTGCTTTCCCAGAACACAATGCTCACAGAAATCCAGCTTGCAGGTCTTTGCACCTTTCAATAAGCCTCGTTTTACCAAACTGAATAAGGCTTTCTCACCTGCATGTCCCAAACGCATATGCCACAGTCTCGTAATCTCTGAATCTGTATCATTATCAGAAACCATAGCCGCTGATCCAATAACCGTATTACCATTATAGTAATACAAGTTGTTCCTCCTAGTGCCTTTCAATACCACAAGAGCGCCTGAAGTGACCCTCAGAATACCATCTCGAATAGATATACCACAGCCTTTAGATTCTAAGGCTCCCAAAGAGATGAGATTCTTCTTCAACTTCGGTACATACCGAACATCTGTTAAAACTCCAGTCAGTCCATCATGATTCCTCAATCGGATCGAACCTATCCCAGCAGTATGACAAATATCATTATTGCCCATATACACAACTCCACAATCAAGCTGTTCAAACTGAAAGAACCAATCCCGATGTGGACACATATGATAAGTACAACCCGAATCTATAATCCACTCATCAGAAACAGAAGTGGATGGATGACCAACTAGACATATATCTAAATCACTATCATCCTCACGCTCAACAACACATGCATCAGAAATAGCCTTGCTCTTATCTTTCTTTTTCAACTTAGGACAATCTTTCTTCCAATGCCCTTTCTCACGACAAAAGGTACACTCATCTTTTCCTAATCTACCCCTCGACCAAGATTTTCCTCTTTTTCCTGGTTTCCTACTTTGACTACGCCCTCTCACTATCAATGCATCTACTGACTCATCCCTATGTTCCCTTTGATCTTTCTTACGAATTTCATAATTCAACAAAGCAGAACAGACTTCTTCAAAAGACAGTTTATCTTTCCCATGGATAAGAGTAATGCATAAATGATCTAATTCATCCTGAAGTGAGCCAATCAATAGCATAGCCTTAATTTCATCTTTGAAGGTTTCATCTAAGTTTAACAAATCAGCAATTAACTTATTAAACTCATCAATATGAGAACTGATGCTCGTACCTAGTTTCAACTGGAGACGGAACAATCTCTTCAATAGGTACAGCCGATTCTCATTGCTTTTCTTCATATATTTGTTCTCCAGCGCCTTCCACAATTTGCTTGCAGATGTCTCCTTAGTAAACGGATACTTTTGTTCTCTACACAAGCAAGAGCGAATCAACCCACAAGCTTTTATATTAAGCCTGTCCAAATCTCTTGCACTGATATCTTCTGGTTTTGTTTCTTCCAGAACAATATCCAAATCCTGCTGATACAACCCGTCCAACACCTCACTCTGCCATAAGCCGAAATTATTTCGGCCATCAAATTTTTCAACATCTATTTTTGCATTTGTCACAGTCACTGTCTTCTCAGGTACAGTTGACGATGATGCCATAACTACCTCTCACAAATAAGCTCGATACACAAATCACCAATAACCAAGCTTCAAACAAACTATTATATTCAATAACTAGCAATCTAAAATCAATAGCCCAGAACAGTAGTAAGTGCTTCAATGAAATAGCCACTAACTACCCAAAACCTTCGGCTCTGATACCAATTGTTATGCACAAGCGGAAGCGATAACCAAAAGAACAACCAAAATGCACAACCACAACTATGCCAGATAATTGAATATAATAGCAATTAAAGAGGCAACCAATCAACCACAATGCAGAAATAGAAAACACACCAGGATTTAACGAGGTTCGGTATTAGTACCTACGTCCTCGGGCGCCGCTGAAGAAACTTTTCACTATCTTCAAAGACACTTACAAACTTTTGGGCCACAATACAAATACCACAACTATTGGGTCAAACGTAATTATCCAAATAGTTGGGTCAAACGTAATTACTCAAACAATTGGGTAATACTACAAATATCCAAAACAAAGGGAGAAAAAACAAATATTACAAACTTTAAGGTCCTTAATGAAAGGCCCTTAAACTAAGAGGTCTTATATGTGAGACCTTACAAATAGAGGGGGGTAAAGGATATTTCACTTGGGACACAAAATAATTTCCCATATGGCTTATTTTATAAGAGCCATATGAAACCCATTTTTGGAGGCTCACCGATGTGGGATTTCATATGAGCCAAAAATAACATATACGCAATTGCATAAAGTAGATTACTTTAAGTTACAGCTGCAATTGCTAAAGCTAGCTAGCATAAGAAACTTTGGACTGAAATACAAAAATGCCTAATTTGGTAGGACTAATTAATCAAAATTGGACAGACATACATTTGCTTTTTGTTGTACATATTAAAAATTAAAAGGAAATGACTAGGTACTTTAAAGTACCGCTACTTCTTTTGTGAAAAGTTATATAATTTTTGTATACTTTGTCTAAATTATGTATATGTACATTAAAAGTGTAAAAAGAGCTCAAGACAATTTTTATATATTCGTGTACAAAATTTATGTACTCGTTTATAAAAATTATACAAAAAACTACCGATACTTTAAGGTACCGTAGTCATTCCCAACTAATAAACAATGCAATTATCATATCCGTACTTCAAATATTGGCTGCGTGCATGATAATTATCGAATGTAATGTTAGCTAGCTAGCTACGTTAGCAAAAAAAAACTCACCTCATACCAAGGAAACTCCTTCTGCAATTCCATTGCCGTCCCTTCCATTTTTTCACATCTGTAATCTTTTCTTTTTATACAAATCATGTACAATTTGGTGTTTTCATCATTGTCAATCGTTCGTACCAGCGTCTGCATTACTACCTTCATATCTCTGGCTACAAGCTCAAAAATCTCTTTCTGCCGGTACTTGATTGTTACATGTAATAAATTTCGTCCATGCGAGTTAATATGACCAATTGCTTGAGGATAAGCTTTGAATATTTCTCTAACAATCTCCACACATCCTGTCTCAGCTGCCAGAAATAGTGGGATTTCTGGGTCAATTCTTCGTCCACATTCTCCGCTTTCTTTGGAGATGGCTGAGACACTAGGACTGGCCCCACATTTTTGTAACTTTGGCCTGCCCTTTTCGAGGATAGGACTATTGAACGCCCATGAGGTGTCTTTTTCAATTAGAAACTTGGCCAGCTTCACAGCTGATTCATATTGCTGCTCTTTGTTTCTAACTACATTTCTCCAGGACAAAATATTACTCCAGGGGAAAAAGTTAGCTTTCCAAAGAAAAGAAAAATGAAATTTAACTAATTGCACCAGCATAATACTCCAAAACTTGACAAGCTAGCTAGAAGAAAGGGGAAGCGAAAGGTGAAATTATTTACCTATTGTATGAAGCTGACCACATTTCACGATTAGTGTCTTGAAAAATCCGTTTTTATGCTTCCGCTTAGAAGCGTCTTCGTTGCATGAGAGAAGCTGAAGAGCAGTCATCCCATCCACATATTATTCCTCAATTAAGTTCTGATTGTCGTTCGCAATTTTCAGGGCCCACACTGATTTTGCATTTCAAAATTGGACAAATTATGTACATATAACAAAAGTATAATTTACACAAATTTAATATAAGCTCTTGATATATTAAATTGGCACAAATTTTTAAGCATTAATCTTACGTAATTCAATGATTTCTAAAATAAATAATTAAAGAATTGACACCATTAAATATAATTTTTTTATTTTAAATCTCAAAAAAAGATGAAATGAGATAAATTAATGATGATAAATTTATATTAATATATTGTGTTAAGAGATTTAACCTTTCCTAATTATAGTATTTTGAAAGTTCTTAATTATATATATATATATATGAGATAAGCTACTTTAATTTAAATTATATATATGTGCATGCGAAGAGAATTCGATGATAGTAAAGGGGCATTCCATGTCGAGCAAGCATAGAAACTTGAAGAATAGTAGATTTATCACTCCGACGAAGAAAGGGCATCTTATTGGCTTGTTCATAAGGAGCAATTTTCTCATCAAGAAAGTTGAATATCTTATCCCCGCCATTTTGTACCGCACGAAAAAGTGCTGTCTCTCCATTATTGTTGCGCATGCTTGACAACCCCGGCGCTTTCGTTAACAATTGGACCGTAAGATCGAGATTATTGTTGCTTGTCGCAGCTTCATGAAGAACAGTGTTTCCCGCTCTATTTTGGTGGGTCACTTTGTCATGATAATTGTCGGGCAGTTGCTCCAGTAGTCTTAGGGCTAACCCACTTTCCTTGAAGTAAATAGCCATATGCAGCACCGTATCATCCTGTGTTGTCATTATGTGCAATGCTTTATCATGAATCCCTCTGCAGAGTTCTACTTCTACCACCTTGTTCTGGTCTTCTTTATTTGTGGTCATCAGAGCCTCGTAAAACTCTGAATTTTTTCTGTGCCTGGCATAGACCTCTCCCGTGGTAGAACGCATCAATATTAGCAACAGCTTAAACAATATCAAGGTTGAAAAGATGGTTATAAGTAATTAAGCTAGCGTTTGAATATTTGGTTTTCTTGTCGGGTTTATATGATCTCTGCAGTATTTTTGCTTTTTTTGCTTGCTTTGCCTGATAGTGGCCATCGCATTGCCATGTTGGTCCTTCCTTTACTTTAATAAAAGAATTAAAGTTCTATTCCTTTTAATTTTAAATGAAGACCTCCCTGTGCAAAACTCGGTGTTACGAATCCAAAAGCTGCATATTAGTGAGAAAAATTCATTTATATTTATATTTAGTGTAAATTCTTTTTTTGGGCCAAAATTTGATAATGCAAGAAAAATATTTATAGTTAATATGTCATTTCATTTTGTAACTTGACATATCTATGTTAATTATATTTCAACGTTACGTTATGCCATACGAAATTTAACATGTCAACGAAAAGTATTGCACATACAACCTAGCTATACAAATATTCTCATACAATCTAATTAAGATGGCGAAGATAAAAGTTCAAAATAAATTAGAAGACTGCAATAATAATATTGCATCCAATGATATCAACCACATTAACAAGTTATATGAAATGGTTGTGTAAATTGGTCGTATATCCAATAATATTTAAAATAATAAAATTTAAGAATTTCATTTAAATTAAGTTTCAAATGAACTAAGGTAAAATCTCTTGATTTATATTTGATTTTATTTATTATTTTCGAAATGTAAGTCGTTTCTAATATCATATCTGTAGATTGGTGTTCAAAATAATAAATATGCTTTTGTTTTTAATTTTTTTTAATCATAAAAAGGAAAATATCTCTCCCTTCCTCAGGAATACAATGAAAAGTTGATACAATTATTAAATGGCTTCTCACAATGTTGTTGGAACTCAGTGACAAAGTTGATTCTCGGATATATACCTTTAGCAGTAGCGTTCTTAGAAAAGTGGAAATGAAAGCGGAAGCACTTTGTCTACTTAAAAAATGTAACGATCACACCAACTTTGCTTGAAGGACAATTAACGATTTAAAAGTTGAAAATTGCAAAACGTGTTCTGTGGAAATTTAAAAAGTAGTTTATGTAACCAATCTTTATTTCTTAAATACTTAAAGCAGGATCGTGATATTCTTCTTGTTGGATTTAATTTGTAGAATGATTCCCCTGGCTTTCTTGAAAGACACATTTTGATATTTAGGCGCCATTTATTCTGAAAGGGTAGGGTAATTACTTGCTTCCAGCATTTTCTCTAAAAACCTATTTACTCTAGAAGCCTCCAACTAAAATTTAAAATTTTCATTTTTATTCAACACACACATTTTAATACTGAATGTAATCATTAAAAATATATTTTTGATAAATTATTTTCCTAAATAAACTTATTCACTGAATCTATACACCCACCATTTTAACAAAAACCTCTAACCAGTTTACGCCTTTTAATTAGTTAATCTTCTACCATTAATCTAAGACTATCAATATTTTCGGTGAAATTTTGAGAAGTTCGTCTTTCTCGGCTCTCTAATTAATCTTCTAAAGGAGAAGCCAAAACAATGGAGAACACACAGTAGTTCAAACGAAGCCGTCCAAATGAAAATGAATTGATTGAAAATACTTCTACCCCTTTACAATTCAAATTTCAGAAAGGAAGCAGTTAACTGAAAAGGTGTGTGAACTGTGCGGAGATGTGCCTGTAAGCTAAAGCAAAAGAAATCCTTATTCCTTCACACGAGCAAATGAATCCGCGCAGGTAATCCGACACTAGAATAGTAGAGAAATTATATTGTTCTGTTATCATGCATGTAATTACTTGTCGAATAAAACAATTTTAAAAAAAGATGGAAGTGTGATATAAAAATAGTTTTAAAAAAATTCTCATGTGGAGCCGTAGAAGAAGTTCAATCACTACTAATTTATATAGTGGATTTGGGCGATCCAGCCAAAACGAATTCTGTTTCAGCTGTTACCTTCTCCATTACCATGTTCTCATGCGTGGGGAATAGCCCCATTAGCCGGCTTTTGCAGCAAATTCTATTTGTTCTTTGCCGCTTTGGCTTTTGATATAGACTTACCACAATTATATTAGATAAAGAGATAAAACTTTAAGAAAAATAATAATAATTTTAAAGTATACTTATTAATAACAAATTATTTCAAGGGTATTTTAATAATATTTTTTTAAAAGAAAAAGACTAGCCATTCTCATTATTTTAATTTCAAACTTTAGACTCTTACACAGACTTTATAAATAGATGCGATATATTGTTGCATGATTGCATCAGTAATTTCATGATAACAAACTGATCTGGCACTTTATAATTGGATGGGTAAATTTAAACATTTTACCACGTTAATTAAAACTATTAATGTGGCAATAATGAAACAATATCACATCTATTTGTAAAGTCTGCATAGAGAATTGTACAGTGCCACGATCACATCACATCAGTAATTTCATTATATTCTAGTTTGTGCAGGGAAGAGTCTATTTGCAAAGAACTTGCACGTTAGATATGCATTTGAATTGAAAGTTTCATAAATTTTTCTCATATCAAGCAATCTATTTTTTCTCATATTAGGGTTAGCTTAGCAACACATTACAAGTACTTTTCCATGGATAAAGTCTCAAACTTTTTTATTCTTCAATTAAACTCAGGAAAGATTTCATTTCTATTATTCATTAGGTGGACTGACATGGCCCCGTCTATCACATGACATTACTATGATTGTTAACCCAGCTTAATAATTATCTCTTTTCCATTATATTTAAATTATACAAAAGTTTCGAAAACCATTTGTAGATCACGTATATCAAACATTATCAGTTCATTTCATTTTATTTAGGTAGTGATATGAGTGGCTATGACGAAAACTGAGCCTAAGATTTTGAAAGTTAATGATGAAGCAAAGTATTCTTTTCTACGAATAGAGAAACAATGACTGAGAAATTTGGCATTCCTGAGCCTCGTACTTGAAAATTTATTCTGTCCTTATCTCCTATACTTTTTGTCCATTGACATATGGACATCCATGAGGTCCAGCCAAGCTTACCTCTTATGGAATAGCATAATTTCATCAACTACTTCTCTTAGCCTGTTTTCTTGTTTTTGCACAAATTTCATATATTTTTTTTTTTTTTTACCCCTTCTGTCCTTCATTTCCTTCTACTTGCATGACCACCCACATATATAGCCAATGTCCAAATTTTACTTTGTTACTCTAATTTGATGATAAGAACTTAGAGAAAAAAAAAAAAGACCCACTTCACTTGAAGGCATGTAATTTATATCAACTACCAGATCTGTTCAAATATTAAGTGACATAAGTACAACAGTTAAAACATATCAATAAGCCTTGGTCAAAGCAAATTCCATTCAGAGACCATGCAGGGGGGAATCAGGGATACAACAGCAGCAGAACATCAGAGGGCAATTAGAGAAGCATAAGTTTAATTGATTGCAGTGTCAAGCTTATGAATTACGATATAGAGATTGTTTTGAACTTACACATCAGGTACAGGGCAGTTAAGCTAGGTAGAGAGAGTAACAAGTTATATGAAAAGCCAAGACAAGCAGTAGTGATATGTATAGATATAAAACAAAATAAAATATAATGCAACAATACAGTTAACGTGTTCTCCAATAGGGTGAGGCTGAGGCTGAGCCGGTGAGCCCAACTGAGAAATGAGTACATTGTATTCACTAGTTCTGCTTGAGCGACACCCCTAGCCACCAAAAAACAAGAGTGGCATCTTTGTCCAAAATCAAATTGTGGGTTAAAAATGCTACTGAAGAGTTGAAAAGAAACAGGAGATTGAGGTAGTGGAATGATGTGAAAAAGGAGTGTACTAGGACTACAAGAATAAGTGTGGCAAACAAGCAATGGCAATCAAAAGAGAACAGAATGCTGACTTGGGGGTGGGCGGGGTTATGCTACAATAGAGAAAAGATGGGTACGTCATCTGTTTTTAAAAACCCTACTTCTTACTCTACACACACACACACACACACACACATATATATACCGTATTTACCAAAAACAAAAACAAAAAAAAAAATTAAAACATTTTAAATAAAAGCATTTTGTTTAATTCCACAAATATCCTTTATTTTTTAAGTCAACCTAATACGAAAGACCCCACCCTAAATGAAAAGTCTTTGACTTTCATCCATCTTTATAAGCAAATAGAAAAAAAAAAGGAAATAATTTTACTCTCGTATCTTATCCTGGGATCAATGCAAATAGTTCTTTAGTTTTCTTCTTTTTTTATATCTCTACTTTCAACTCCTGATACTTTAATAACTAGTGTTATAATAATGAGATTATCAAAATCAGATTAATAATTTTTTAAGGCCCTAACAAATTGTGGCAGAAAATTGATTTTAATTAGTAATTTATTAAGACGACCGACCTCGACTCAACCAAGATTTATTTTCTGTGCCCTTTTGTTTTCTTGATAAACGTCTTGCTTTCCAGTCTTGCTCTAATTTCAATAAATCATAACATGATTATTTTTCGTGCTATGAAAACAGGATTCAACGAGAACATTCCAGAATAAAAAAAGCATGATTATTAATAAAACAAACCTTTGGTCGGTTGTGTTTTGCTAGATTTTGCATCACATGCAACTGCCCAAATCGTTGACCTATGGACAAAAGATAATTAGTAAAAATTAGGATTCACATGGGATATAGAAATTGTCTAAACAAAAAGAAAATGGCATGTGGATTTACTTGACCGGATTTGGTTTTTTAAGTAATTTTAATTATGGATGTTAAGTAATTGAAAAAAGATACTAATAGTATGATTTCTTTAAGGCTCGGACTATTTGCACCTAGATAAATACTTTGAACACCCATTTTATTTTAGAACTTATATATAAAATTTAAACACCTTTCTAATGGCAAAAAACCCCTTTTTTCCAAATCTTTTTTAATATTTTTTTCTTTCTCTTTGACCCTGCAGCTAATTACCATCAGAGAATAACAATCTGTTTATGGATTAAATTAAGGCAATTACCTATCCAGATATACCAGAGTCAAGTTTATTAGATTTTTTATAGAATCCCAATAAACTCCTGTTGGAGGCACAAAGCTTTGGTTGCTGCTTCATGCTGTTTAAATCATTTGTAAAGCGGAAGTCTTCTGAGATCAGTACAGCCAGCCAAAAGCCGGGTTTTGACCCAAATTTGTTTTCTCTATCTACATATTATAGACTACAATAACCGTCATCCCCTTCCCAAATTCGAAATACAAATAAGAAGGCAACATGCTAACTTACAGTCGTATGGATGAGGAAGGCATACATGGAAATTAAGACATTTTATGAGTTTCAATGTTTCAAGACCAAAAACTCATAATCTGTTTGCTAGACATGCCAAATAGTGCAAAAAGGATTTCGATCTAGTTATGGTCCTTATGGATTCAGATTATAACATGAACACGGAGAAGAAATAATATGAAGAGGAGAAAATAATAAAGGGTAATTTTGTAATGTCATCTAAGAGTTTTATAATAATATTTTCTTTTCTTTTCTTTTACTATAATTTTGGGTGTTTAGAGCAAATTTACGTGTGCAAATCGTCCAACGCTTTCTTTAATTCAGAAATAGGGGCAACTTATACCACTCTAATTTTGTTAGTATATCTCAATTGGATTTTAAATTTTAAAATCTTACTTTTAATCCTTATTTTATTTGACAGTTTAGAACACAAATAACATAATTAACTTTCATTTCGTACACCAACGATGATGCATTCCAAGAGCACTACATTGTGATCAAGAACTCCTAACACTTCTTCCAAGATATTTATAACAACATAATTTATTTTGGAAGGGTGATTTGAGGCACGGGCTGATGCACACCCTTCACATCCCAGCTACACCATTAAGTGAACTGTATTTCCCATAGACCAAGCAATCATAGCACTCTTTCAGATGAGGAAACTTGAAGCTTGTGGTGTAGCAAGAGCGGTGGAGTTATGGAATGGAATGACTTGAAGTTTGATGAGCTTCAGAACTTCTGCTACGGGAACAAGAAATTTTGTGTCGTAAATTTAGAAAACTCTTAGGAACCAAATTGTTAAGTTTGCCACTTTTCCAAAGGCTTAAGCTTGTAGATGTGGACTTAACATTAATACTTTAAGCCCTCTAATACGCCCCCCCACGTGCAAGGGCCCCGTGCACTTGCTACGTGGACCAGATCAAGTCTCACATGCCTCAGCGGGTCTTACAAGTGGATCAAACAACAACACTTTTTAATTAATTTTTAAATAACACGGAGGAGATTCGAACCTGTAACCGTTAGGTTATTATGGCTCTGATACAATGTTAAGTTTACCACTTTTCTAAAAGCTTAAAATTTGTAGATGTGGGATTAACATTAATACTTTAAACCCTCTAATACAAATGCCTTGCCTTCTTCAATAAGTACTTGCACCCTCTTGTTATTGATGTTATAACATAGAGAGGAAAATATGATAATGCAAAGACTCCAACTGGAATAAAAGAGCAGGTGTACAACATAATTTTTGTCCAACTTTCCTTGTGTTTTATCGTGCGTAGAATTTGTTGTTGCAAATGACATCATCATCAGGCAAACCGAAAGGAATAACATCATTATATTAGGAAGGGATTGCTTAAAGTCTTCAAATCTAAAGGGAGATATGAGGATTGAGAGGAATGTAACCACAGCTGCCGTAGAGGATGTGAGAGAGAGAATGTCAAAAACCACGAAGACATTATCATCGATGAGGACAGGAAGAACCAGTATTCTCATTTGACCCTCGAGGAACAGCGTCTGCAGCAGCAAAGGCAACAGTAGCAATGAGAACTGACACCACTGAACATGCTTCTGCTGTGCGCTTTAACCAATCTTTGGACGAAGAACGAAGTTATTGATTTGCAGCAGCAAATAATCCATGTGCAGTTAACCCCATGTTGTTCTGGTGATTCGAGAAATGGGGTATGGCAGCTACGGTTTCTTCCTTAACTCACTGCACACAAGCAACAGCTAAATGTCAGTTATATTTCAGAAAACTGGGTTCACATGCCAAATCCGACTTGCAGTGACTATTAATCGAACAAAAATTATATCATGAGTAAGCACTATTCAACCCCACCTTTTAACTTATTCACTCCCAAAATTTTTTCTTCCTCAATTTTTCTTACAATTTAATCTTCTAAATAATATTAAAAAAAATTATAAATACACATTTGCAATACTTTATTTTTTTATTTTCTCACAATTATACTTAAAGTAATATATTAAATCATAACTTTCGAAATATAGAATAAATAATTGTTTAAATTTGAAAATAAAAAATGGAATGATTTAATATATTATATTGATTTAAGTATAATTGAGAGGAAACATGACTCACAAGCAGGCATTGGGAGAGTAAAAAACTCACCTCAAACCGGAGTAACCCTTCTTGCAATACCAGTGCTGATCCTTCCATCTTTTCAGGGACACAATCTGTTCTTTTTCCTCCAACCATGTGCAATATGGTGTTTCCATGATTGTCAGTCTTTCGCTCTAGCCTCCGCATCAGTACTTCCATTTGTCTTACATGCTCGAAAATCTCTAGGTGCCGATACTTGATTGGTACATGTAAGATATTTCTTCCTTCATCATCTATATATTCAATTGCTTGTGGGTGTGTTTCGAGTATTTCTCTAACAATCTCTATACATCCTGACTTTGTTGCTTGAATCAAAGGAGCCTCTCCGCCACCATAAAAGTTGCCTAAATCTCGGATCACTTTCTCAGTGGTCGAGACGCTCCGAGTGCTCCCATCCTTGTGAATCTTGGGCCTACCAGTCTCTTCTTGGATGGAACCACTAACCTCCCATGAGGTATCTCTTCTAATTAGACAATTTGCAAGCTCTATAGCTGATCGATATCGTCGCTTTTCCATTGATTCTCTCCAGCCTGAACAAAAATCGAATTTAACTTCCAACAGGAAAAAGTTAAAAATTGCCACATATAGGAAGCAATAAAAGTAATCAAATTGTTAGTTTTTGCACAAAATAAATGGTAGAGAATAGAGTTTATTGCATTAAGTTAAGGAAACTTTTGTTTCAATCACTTAACACTTTTTATATCTAAACACTTTTTAGGACTTAATTTACACCACTTAATAGGATGTTTGTTTGCTCTTTTAGATACCATTTAAAAAAATGACAAGAGAATATTTTACCTTTAATGTGACTTTTTTACCCTTATTGAAATGTAACATGTTTATATTATATTTATACAATTCTTTAAAAATTGAATTGTTAATAAAATTAAACCAAAATTCTTTTTTATTTAAATAATTAATATTATATTTTTTACAAATCTTTAAAAAATAAATATTAACTAAAATAAAATAAAAATTCTTTTTCATTTAAATAGTTAATATTATATTTCTTACAATATTTTAAAAATTAAAAATTTAATAAAATTAAATCAAAGTTATAAATAATTATAAATTTAATATTTATTAATTATATTTTAATTAATATTTATTAAAGTCGGGAAAGAAAGAGAAAGAGAAAAGAATGCAGGTGGAAGCTTTTCAAATGATAAATTGGCAGTGAGTCTCTTCTCTCTCTCTCTCTCTCTCTCTCTCTCTCACAGTCCTTCATTTAATATTATTAAGCATTTTCTTGAAACATTGATACTCATGTAAGGCTTATCATATCTCTGATGTCTTATTATTTGTCCCCGCTTCCTTTGTATCTGTATCTTCATTATTATTCCATCTTTCAAAGTGACAAAAAGCAAACCAAAGCAAATAGTTATAATCGTGTTTATATAGGAGGGTATTTTTGGTATTGTATACATTCAGATGTTTTGAACTACAAAAAGTGGTAATTTTTTACTTTTTTAATTCAGACAAATATCACTTAAAATAAGTGATTAGACACTAAAACAAACAAGAAAAAATTTTTAAACCACTTAAATCTATTTAGATTCAGATTTAAGTGGTTAAAACAAACAACCTCTTAGTTAAAAGGTAATTAAGTTACCAAAGTCGAAGAGTTTCTCGAGAAATCTATGTTCAGGCATGCGATGAAAAACTTCTGGCTTGCATGCCAGAAGCTGAAGATGAGTCATCCCACCACATCTTGTTCGCCAATTAAAAACATATTGTCTTCGACAATTTGAAGAGCCAAATCTGTTTTTGCATGCATATTTTGTTTAGAAGACAAAAGAATAAAAACAATAAAAATTGATCATGAAAATGAAAAAAGAAATTGCAAAATAATGATGATAATATATAATTTTTAAAGAAATTTAAATAAACAAAAGAGCGAAATATATATATATATATATATATATATATATATATATATATATATATATATATAATCTCCTTGGCCACTATATGTGAATGAGAGGCAAGATAGGATAGGATTAGACTATATATAATACTTTTTTGTGCGTTTTGTCTTGTATTTGGTACATAGGACTCTAATATACATAGTAATTAAAAAAATGAAATAAGAGATAATATATAACTTTTAATAGAAAATTTAGACTGATTTGAGATGCTTTTAAATTATAACACCTTAAAGAATTTTTGTCTTTCCTTTTTTAGTTTATTTCCTTTTATAATCATCTAAAATAAATTGAAGAATATTCTATATGAGTGGTGTTATATTTACAAACGATTTCTACAACTCATCTATACAAAGCATATGACATTAATTACTCCATGGTTTTCACATCATTTATATTAATTAATGTTATTAAATTTCGAAATTCAATCCTTCATTACATACCATATCAGTTTGCATAGTAGGATTATAAGAGTAGTATTATTCAATATATAACATAAGACGTATATTCATAATGTGTTTACGAGCAAAAGTACTTGAGTTCCTTCAGCGCATCAAATTTCTCCTTTCAAATACAATCAGAGGATTAAAAATTTAAAAGTCTTAAAAGGATATATTTTTAATTAGAAAAGCTTTACATGAAAGTAGTTATAAAATTTTCTTTGTGAGCATATCATGACTCTTTATAAACATATATATATTACTACTACTATTATTATTATTATTACATTTAACACATACGTTTAGTCAACCTATTTGAGTTATCTTATATTGGTGATTTTGTTTCTTATTCTGATTTTTACATTGTTTTGTAAAAATTATTTATGCAATTTACCCATACATATCATTTTCGCCTATACACATCACATATATGTTAGAATCTTAATCTTCATCACCTAAATGAAGTGACCACATTCTGCTATCCTTATAGTTTATGCAAAATGTGTTGAATGAGATGATACATACACGAAGGCACAAGGCGATGAAACTTACTAAAGTGGTCAGCAAGAATTGCAATGTGAAGAACATTAGTTTTATCACTTTTCTGAAGAAAAGGCTGCTTACTTTTTGGATTATAACTGGCCAGTTTACAGGAAAGGAAGTTGAATATCTCAACCTTCCTATAGCATGCCGCATGAAAGAGAGCAGTTTCCCCATTGTTGTTGCGCATGCCTAGCAACCCTAACGCTTTCTTCAAAACTTTATCAGCGATGGCATAGTTGCTAGTGGCAGTCTCATGAAGGAAAGGGTCTGTCCTACCTTGGCTACACTGCCAATGTGATTCAGTCGGCGAATAGGAGACTCCAAAAGTATGATGAATAGTAGTTCCTATCAGATGAACAATAAATTTTTAGTTACTATTTATCACATTTTGGGAGTCTCCTGTTGGTTAGCTGCACCACATCAACATGCCACATGGTATAGCTGCTATAGGATAGACTCTCTCCTCATGAAGAATAGTATTTCCTACTCTATTTTGGCTGGTCATTTTGTCAAAATACTATTCAGGAAACTCTTCTAGTAGCTTTTGCACCAAGTTACTTTTAAAAAAAAAAAAAAGTAGCCAAGTATAGTACCGTATCATCATGTATTGTCAATATGTGCAATGCGTGATCAACAACCTTTGTGTAGATTGAAAAGCTCTGAGTTAATTTTATTTCTCTTACCAACATTGTCGGTTGTTGAAAACATTATGATTGGCATAATGTAAGTTGAAAGAGCTAGAGGAAGTAGATATAAGTGAAGGTTGATGAAAGAATGGTCAATCTAGTTTTAGTGTATAGGGTTTGATTGGTAGAGTTTGTATTACATTTGTTATTGGCAAGCTCCCCAACATGCATGGAATATGACTACAGATTTTCTGGTCTTGCACTTCCTTGCTATTTGATCATCACTCAAATTTGATGCCTGTTTATAAGGAGAAAATTTTTCTATTAGAATTTGACTTCCTCTACTACCACTTTGTTAGAGAACAATTACTCAACAAATCAAGCAACATGAGAATATAATGAAGAAGAAGATATTGACTCTTGAACTCTACTCAAATCTTTATTACTTCTTATTTATTTTTAATGAAATTGAAAAATTACAAAAACTTATATAGTAAATTCAATTCTAATCCTACTCAAATCATGGATACTAATATTTCTAAAATAAACCAAAGAAATAATCCTAATCTATAATTAACTAAGAATATTAATCCTTCCTCTTAACATGACTTCTAATCTAATTAGGAACAATAAATTTTAATCCTATTTTGACATATGGACTCCTATATTTTTAATTTTTTTAAATTTCCAACACCTAATAACTCAAGAATTATATACTTTTTAATGCCTCTTTCCTTAATTAATTAGTTTTTTTTATGTTTATTTGTTTAGTTTTCTATTTATTTGGTTATAGAAAGCAAATGAAAGCAATTGGAGTAAATTCAAAGCAAAAATGTTCAAATTTTGCCTCTATCAAATAGCCAATTTCTTGAAATTAATTGTATTAATCTACAAGGAACCAGATTATGAGCCATATACCATTAGAAAGCTGTAGATGCCTAGTTTTTGTATAATTTTATTGTTTGTAAATCTGAGTTGTGTCCTGAAAGTTATGGTCAAAAGAGTAAAGGTAATGCAAAGTAAAAGTTTTTAAGAGCTGAAACAGAACATATAAGGCAAAAAGGTTGCGCCCTTGCACAAAGACGACTTGAAATAACGATTTTCTCCTATTTTGGAGTCCTAAAACCCTACACTTTTAAATAAGACTTCATAAAAACATGTCTGGGAGTTTCAAGGAGCCAAGGAGGCTTAGGAGGACGGCTGGGAGCAAGATTTCTTCATCTACTTCTAGTTTTTCTTTCTTTTCTCCTTGTTTTTTTTGTCTACAACTGTGATTTGTGTTTTCTTTACATTCAATATGAACTAGTTTTCTTTTATAGGGTTAGGATGTAGCTCAGTTTGATACTCTAATTATTTTTACTTCAATATATTGATGTTTATTCAATCTTTGTTGAGTGAATTAATTATATGCCTAAAGCTTGTAGAAGCCTGTGCAACTTTTACATGATTTGAAGTATAAATTAGACTGCAAAGTTGATTTGTACCAGTCCTTGATTAATTTACCATAAATTGACATGAGATAGAGATATGATTGTGATTTGTGCAACCGTGTGTAATTTATTGTGCTTAATAGGTATTTATAGGCAGATAGATGATTCTCCCTATAAAATATATATTGTTGTTGCTTGAGAAAGAATAACAAATATATTAGTGAAATTGGTTAGCAATAGGTGAATAACCATTGATTTTGTTGAATTGAAAGATTAGAGTGGGTAACTTAGATGAAGTCTAATATCTTAGATCTTTGTTCATTGTATTTTTATCAATTTATTTAGTGTTGTTTACTTTTATTTATTTGCTCAATTTTAGTTTAGTTATTTAGTTGATTTGGATTGCCATTTAATTTCCATTATTCAAATAAAATTAGAGTTAGATATGGTTTGGTACTTAGTAGTGCAGTCCTCATAGGAATGATGCTTTACTTATCACTTTATTACTTGTTACGATTCTGTGCACTTGTGGATTTGGCAGAAAAACACCCCCCACACCTCATCCCTCCTTTATACTAAGCTTAACCGTAACAATGACTTTAAACTTCTTCTTGAACCTTTGCTTGTTGATCTCTTGATGAACCTTTCTTGTCTTCACGAACATCTTCATATTCCACTTGGTAACTTTGTAATTACTATGCTCTCTTATAAACCAAGTAAACACGAGATCTTCAATAAGATTATTTAGAAACTTTCCAACCAAGTTTACCTTTATGTTCTCTCATTTATCCTCGTATGGTTTCCTTGCATAATATATCAACTATGACCATAAAATAATTATCTACTTTCTTTTTTCATATTTGTCTCCAAGAAAATACCCAAACTTAACATCACCTTTTTTAGCAATGTGACTCCTTCCTCTATGCTTTCCTTTACCAACATCTTTCAATCTCTTCACTTTTCCTTCCCAATCCTTCTTTTTCTGTTTAAACTTTTTTTATTTTCTTATCAAAAATCTAAGCAATTCCTCCTCTTTTCTCTTTAAATTCTTCCACAAAACATCGCAATCCTTCTCTTTTTGGATATATTTTTCTATTGGAGGTCCGTAATGAAATTTAAAAAAAAAAAAGAAGAGCCAACTTTAAATTCTGTAGGGGCCTATTTCTCATAAACAGAACCTGATGGCAGTAAAATGATGGTTTTTGCAAAACTGGATCAAACTGATATTTTTCATTTGAGGGGTCTAGAAATGCTTGCCACTGTGGGGACCGATTATAATTTTCCAAGATGATCGGGAACGGCCACTTTTTCGGCATCAATGCTCCAAATTTCTTCTTGGGTTTCATAGATCTGATGATTATGAGATGATTTTCGATGGAGGTCCACTTCACTTGCCATTTTCCGGTGAGTGTTTGTAAGAAAAGTCGATATCTCCTTTTGTGGTGGCTTTTACAGTGGCTTCTGGCGACATTGATCAGCATCGACTTTTGATTCTTTATTTACAGTGACCGAAGACACTTTCTGGATGGCTGGTGAATGCTCACTTGCTGGTGGTGATTGCGGTGGTTGTTGGATGATCCGAAGCTTCAATTGATTTTTTGATGACTTTCCAATGAGATCTAGACGTTGATGAAGAAGGAAACTTTGTTGAGCACATTTCAATATATCCAATGGTGATAGAGATGAGAACTCACTTGCTAGTTGGAGAATTTCCGACAACGAATTTTCTTCCTTAAAGGCCTATAAAATTGTAGACCATTTCAACTACCTTTGATACTTGATTTGGAAACATGTGATGCTCTATTGACTCTCTTTTGTATACAATTATGTAATGTTATTTAATTTGTGGGACAAATAAGGAGCAAGTGCTTATATATTATGTATCTCGTCATCAATTTACTATATTAGTGAATAAAAAATTATATTAATAACACCCTTGCTGAGAAATATTTACATGGGACATATTTACTACGTCATCTTAGTGATTTTCTAATGAGGGCACCCAATTAGATCCTAACATATTATCGTAGGAGGCTTGAAACATAAAACAAGTGGATTGAAGGAAAAAAAATAAGAATTAAGACAAGTCAGTATCGGTAACTAAAAAAAAAAAGCAATTATTTATTATACTTACACATATAACATAATATGAATAGTTGGGCATACTCTATTGTATAATGACATGGTATACTAGGCTCACCAAGTATTTTCTTTACTCTGGAGTACGTATTAAGAAAATTCATAACTTTATTCTTGAAAGTATATAAAAGCACTGTTTGTCCCCCAGTCTATATTATCCAAAACTAATGTTTTAATTAATCACTCAACTCTGACTTTTAGGATGATAGAAAGCTATATATCTACCATATACAGCATGGTAACTTACAGGTAAAAATCAAATCCTCCAGACAATGCAATCTAGCTATAAGAATGCTGAGTTGACGTGAAACTTTTAAGAATTGCATATGGGAAGATTAAGCGCGTGTTTTGATAGGAGATAGTTGGCCGCCAATGTGATCATTTAACGGCCGTAACTTTTATGAGAAGATTAACTTTGGTATAGCAGAACTCAAACTTTGTATCGAACTTATGAGAGAAATTTTGAAGCACACCAGTGGTTAAAAGCCACTTTTGTTCGTTTGATTCCATTTTATCAAAGAGGCGATTAATTTATTACTTAATGATTAACTAGGAGCTTCTGGACGAAAATTATCTTTCCAGTAGAATTGATTATGAAATGTTTATGCAGGTCTTATCTTATTTGGAGAAACCCATGTCTTGTAAGTGAAATTTGAAATAGGCACCGAGTCGATTTATTTTGTCTAACAATGCTGAGTTCATAATTATGTTATAAATAGAATTGGAATAATAGCGAGTGAAGTTGCGAGTCGATTTGGAAAGGAGGGATGGAGTTGCGAGTGGTAAAGCACTATAATATTAGTAGTTGATTAATCAAATCCTAACAAAAAAAGCACAAGTGGGGTAAACGAATTATTCGTTGCACTATCACTCTCTTTTGAGCTTGATACTACCGTGGATTCGTAGGCCAGTCCTTTACTATTCATAAATTTAAACGCTCCATCTGTCTGGAGTCTCTTGCGTTGACAGTACCCCTATGCTAATGGTTTGGCTTGATTCAGTCAGTCTTGTCCAGCTTACCACAATACAACAGTACTGCACCTTTTTTATTCTTTTTCCCTACCACAGTTATATGGATACAAAGTTTAAAACTTGTGTTTATTAGTCACTCAGATGTTCTTCGATTTTCAAGCGAAGACTTAATTTCTATACATACAAAGTGGGTAAAACTCGCTCTGACAAACAAGTTTATCAGGAAATGGGTGCCAATTTTGCTCAAAAGCCTCATTACCTTAGCTTAGAATTGTTTGAGGCAGAATTCATCAATTGGGTGTTATAATCCATTAACCAATGTATAAAATTATTCAATGTACATTCTAATAGTTAAGATTATTCGATCATATTCATGAGGAAGTGATTTTTTTTTTTTTTGGTTAATGTCAATTAGAACATTACTAAATTTAGGTTTGCATTTCGAGTAAAATTGTTCTCGTTGAGAGTTAAGGGTAGTACCACGTATTGCAGATAGATATTTGGTATAACAGAATTTATGACCAAGAAATTAATAATCATATATACCGCTCAGGGATTTGGAGTTATTGAACTTGGTTAGATAAGGCTTTGAATTGAATGTGTCATAAAGTTTTCTTATATCAAACAATCTATCTTTTTCATGTTAGTTAAAGGGTTGGCTTAGCTACCAAATTTTTTTATGCATCAATTAAAACTCAGGACAGATTTCATTTCTATTATTTATTAGGTGCAGTGGCTAGCTCCATCTATCGCACAACATTATTTATGATCGTAAACCCTTATCACTAATGATCTCTTTTCCATTATATATATCTCTTATAAGCACTATTTTAGTTGTATTCTCTTTTTAATGTTATATTTCTGATATTCAAATAATAGCATAGTTTTGAAAAACCATGCAGATCACATACAACCAATTTATAACGTTAATTTCTTTCCTTTTTTTTATTTCTCTCTATTTGTTAATTTTGAGTGGCTATGGGGAAATGGAGCCAGAGGTCCTTAAAGTTAACGATGAAGCGAAGTAGTCCTTTCTACAAATAGACGAACAATGACTCTGAGATATTTGGCATTATTAAGCCTTGTGAAAGTTTAACTAGGATTTGTTCATGCATTCCATTCATTATTTGCCTTTGGAACCATATTCTGTCCTTCATCTCCTATAGTTTTTGTCCCATTTAGCATTTATGGACATCTATTAGGTCCAACCAAGCTATAATTAAAAATTATGTACCTAATACCGAATAGCGCATAATTATTTCATCGATTTCTTTTGCTTTTTTTATTTTTCAACAAATTGCATCCTCCCTATTTTACCATTATGTCTTTTATTTCCTTTTCCATACCCACATAGCCAATGGTCACATTATTTTTGTATTTTTTACTGTAATTTGATGTTAAGATCATGGAAATGATGCACTTAAAAGTGTAATTTATATCAACTATAAATACATAAGATAACATCCCAATAAGCCCTGTTTAAAGGAAATTCCATGAGAAAATAAGCATCACACAGTCCACAGACCATGCAGAAGGGAATGAGTGAAAACTACAACAGCAGCAAGTAATGCGAAAAATAATGGCAATAATGAAATAAGTTTGATCTAGTGAAATGTGAAGTGTGAAGCTTATAAATTACGATAAAGATTGTTTTAAACACACATCAGGTCACTACAACAGGAAGGACTATTTACAGCGGGCCAAAACCGTCGTAAATAGTCATTTGCAGCGGTTCACAACCGCCGTAAAAACAACCGCAGTAAAAACTTTTACGGCGGTTTTGACTCGTCGTAAATAAGTTTTTACGAAGGTTCGCTTGTTCGACGCAAAAACAAGCGACGAAACAGAATTGACAATTGCCACACCTTTTTACGGCGGTTTTATGTCCGCCGTAAAAAGTAGTATTTACGACGGACAAAAAACCGCTGTAAAAAGTCACTAAACCGTCGTAAAAAGTTTTTATATAATTTTTCAGCAAATGTCGTGGGTTGATGGGAAACCGCCGTAAATAGTTACAAAAAATTTTTTGCGTCGACCAAAAAACCGCCGTAAATAGTCAGCAAAAATTTTCCAAAGTTTCGCTGCTTGTGCTATTCTATATTTATTTACTGTTTACAAAATAATTAAATATAATTCTGTAATCATTCATTCAATGAATATAATGAAATTAAATCAAATACAAAAATATCACATATAATGGTTTAATCATAATCCAAGAATATCAAATATAACGCAATCATCATCCACACTGTTCAACATGTTATAATCAAACAGTTAAACAATATGTCAGTTCGATCGTTCAACAACCTTAACATAGTTTAATCATCTGATAAGTAAATTTACACAAAACTTGGTAAACAACTTCCAACTTGGCAAAACTTGTTCCATGACTATCAAATTAGAAACGACTATGGTGTCCACTTGAAGCATCTGGGACCTATTTACAAAAAAAAAAAGTAAAAAATATAAGTCAACTGAAACTAGATTTTTAACTTTAACATTTAATTAAATTTGTAATCTTAGAACATACTGAAACCCAATTCAAATACAGAAACTTAAAAGCCATAATCAGTTAATAAGAACAAGGAAGTAATAAGAAAACAGTTGTTTTACTTTTCAAGATGTGATAGAAAGGCCTGATTTCATCTCACTCAACCCAGAATATGTGGCAGAGCATCTGAGATAGACAATGATAGGATGGTTCGGTCTATGCAAACAACAACCAGGTCCAACTGACTGCCATCAACAATCAGCATTAAATCCAAATAAGATATACCAAACATGTACGGTTTGGAAGCCAAATTTCAAGAAAGAAACATACCACATGCCCAACTGACTGCCAAGCTGGATGAGCTGCATCTCCTAAATAGCGCAACCGCAGCTCATCCCCAGACACTAAACATAACTCATTGTCTTCCTACAATGATAGATAAAGCAGAAAACTTCATCAAATATAGAATTAAAAAGGTAGAACTAACAACCAAAACAAGTGGTTCATATAAACATCTAACTACAAGAGTCAAAACTGAGCAGTGAACCACCTTTGGAAAAACAAAATATGCGATACGCTTCTTGTTAAAACCAATATCCCATCATATTGTGACATTATCTTTGCTTTGAGATTCTTTCATCATCTGTAACAAAATCCAAAGAATAAGATTCTGCACAGTATTTGATATTATTAAAAAAAAAAGAAAGAAGTGTGTGACAAGTCAAATCTAAAGATTATAACGAAATTAGCTACTTTCATCACTTATTAGTTGTTTCAAATACCCCAAATGCCCTACATTGAACAATAGCAAATCATATAGTTTGTTCATTTAATTTCCAGCATTGAACCAGTTAGTAGCTATTGATTATGGCTTTAGTTAAAATACACGTGGTGCACCTGATTCCAAAATTTTGGGAAAATGAGAGGAAAAGCAACACTCAACTTAGGATTTATTTGCCAAATGTAAGCCATTTACCAACTTAAGTCAGCTTAAGTAGAAATTTGCAACCAAATCCTCTCATTAGAGATCCAATAACCATAATTAGTAATTTGCAAACTAAACCTCTCATTAGAGACCTAATGAGACCTAATTCAAAATTGGAAAGGTCCATTTGAGAGGCTGGGTTATACAGAAGATAAAGTCTAAAAAAATTATATTAAGACTTGTGAAACACATGCAACTTAGCCAAGGTAATGTCTTGATATAAATAAATAATTTATTATCTTCTCATGTCATAATGATAAATACGTAATTTATTATCTTCTCATATAAAGTTGCGCAGGGTAGCATTACTCCTTCACAAACAAATCGTAAAACTGAAAAGGAAAAAAGAAAACTACAAAAACAGAAATAGAAAATGAAGAGATATATAGACCAGGAAGGAGACAAGTAAACTAAATTGAATTCCGAGACCAGGTTCCAACTGTCATGCCAAGTGGGGGCTTGAATGTTTAGTGGGCTGCTATGTTTTATTTTTCGGGTTAGTGGGCTGTAATGGTTTTATTTTCTCTCTTGTAGATAATTTTTTTTCTTTAAGTCTATTTACTTAGTAAAGGTGTTGGGCTTCGGTTTAGTGGGCTAGTTTATTGAATGGAGGAGTGGGCTGACAAACTCTTTTCTCTATTGTTTCAATTTTCAGGTTAGTGGACTGCAATGGTTTTATTTTCTCTCTTGTGGACAATTTTTTTTTTCTTTAAGTCCCTTTACTTAGTAAAGGTGTTGAGCTCCGGTTTAGTGGGCTAGTTTGTTGAATGGAAGAGTGGGCTGACAATCTCTTTTCTCTATTATTTTTAATTTTCTTTTTATTAAAGTGTATTTACTAAGTAAAGTGGTGGGCTCTAGCGGGTTGGTTTATTTGAATAGAAGAGTGGGCTTTTTTAATTCACATGATGCCAACAAAATACTTTATCTTTTCATCATGGTACGTGAGATGCATGGGATCTGGTTCACTTCTAAAATAGTCACGTTAATTAATGCAAGATTAGCATACATAGTTATTACTAAAGTTCTATTATTTAAAACAAATAAATCTCACCAACAACTTCAATGAAGCTTTTTTAAAAAGAAAAAAAAATATGATTAATATAGTAAAAAGTACAAAGAGCATGTTCCCAATTAGATTAAAGAAAGCAAAACAGTAGCTTTTTTGTCCTTTGCGAGTGCTTTTCTGATTGGGGGTTCTCATTTTTGCCAATAGCTTTTTTGTCCTTTGCGAGTGCTTTTCTGATTGGGGGTTCTCATTTTTGCCAATAGGCACCGAAGGCCAAGTCAGTCAATTTGATTAGAAGATGGCATTGTTTCTTAGTGTATCCTCCAATCTACTAATGGATCAAACAATTATTGAGTTTCAAAACATAATAGCTTTTTTCAGGAATATCAATGTAAGTAATTAAGAAAACAACAGAGGACCAAGGTAATTGAAAGGCAGGAATTGGTGAATTTACACTACAAAGCGATATTTGACTGAGATCACTACTGATACAGTGTGGCAATAGCTACATACATTAACTAAGATAGCTAAATAAATTATTTTGATGAGGATGACAAGTTGTGAAGAAAAAGAGTAATGCATACCCGGTTGTGCAATTAATTCAGACAAGTCAAGGTGAGCCTCAGGATCACTATCTGGGTCGGTATCAGACTGGTTCTATTAGCATCCACAGATATTATTACTAAAGCACTATTATTTAAAGCAAATAAATCTCACCAACAACTTCAATGAAACTTTTTTAAAAAAGAAAAAAAAATACGATTAATATAATAAAAAATACAAAGAGCATGCTCCCAGTTAGATTGAAGAAAGCAATTATTTTCTTTTTGTTGGGAAAATATAGAGTGCACCGGCAACCCGGCAAAATTTTATTTTTGTTAGGATAAGTATTTTCTTTTTGTTGGCATTCTTCCTTTCACACGTCTAAAAAAACAATTTTATATTTTGTTTCAGGTTTTTACAACTCAAAACTTGAACCCACTACAAATCAGTAACAAAACAGAGCTAAGATAATAAGGATTCAGAAGCTTACAAGGATGGAAACAAAAAGGTCTGATGCTAGAGCTGCAGCTATTCACTTCACTTTTGGCTTACTTTATCAGTTTCTCTCTGTGAAGGACTGAAGTAAGGATACTTTTAACTTCAATCAAAACCAAAACCAAAATAAAATCTAACCAATAGACATAATTCAACTAATATAAACCAGAATCAAAAGCATGATGTATATAACAAGCACCAATGTAAGACCAAGAAACTTCAAACATTACAGCACGAATTCAACCAAATTGAGACAGTTAATGAAATGTCCATTTCGAAATCTGAGTACCCACAAAATCTTCCACAAATGTTTCAGCAATATCATTGAAATCAAGACATACCCAGAAAATAAAATCTCAAGAAACAATGATTTTCAGTTGTTGTTCAAATGCAGAACCCAAATCCAATCGGTAGCCATATCATTCCATTGACAACAACAAACTGTAGAAAACTACAGAAGCCATTAATTAAATACTTGAAAATCCACTTACCCAAATCGATATAGGACTGGCAAATCACTACGGTTGTAGTAGACGTGCAGGATCTACTCAGCCGAGAGAGAAGCATTTTGAAAGCGAATCGATTGAGAAAAATGGAAAAATTTGCACTACAAAGTGATTGAGAAGCAAGATTTTGTGAGAAAATGAGGGTTCTTGCAATTGGGGGGGAACTTGAGGGAAGATGCGAGAGGGAAATTAGGAGATAAGGCCATATTCGGGTGGGTTAGGGCGCATTAAGAGAGAGACTGATAAATAAATCAAACCCAAATGAAAAAAACTAACAGAAAGTGAGCCCAAGTAGAAAACCTGAGCAGCCGACCCTTGTTCAAAACTAACAGGAGAGAGAGCCAAAGAGAAGCATACCTGAGACCTTAAGAATCGGTTGAGAAGCTAAAAATCAGATTTTGCACTTCAAATTGATTCAAAAAATGGGGAAATTGCCACTACAAAGAGATTGAGAACACAGAAGCTTCGAGGGTTCTTGCAATTGGAGAAATTGAAAGAGAACGCGAGAGGAAATTGAGAGAGGCCATATTAGGGTTCAAGAGGCGAGATAGGAGTTTATAAGGTTAGGGTTTTTAATATCCTTGTAAACGGCAGTTTTGCAAACCGACGTAGATGGCTTATACATATCACAATATACTGCGGTTTTTAAAAACCGCCGTAAGTGACCATGGTATATGCCTTAATTTCTTGTAGTGAGGTACAGGGTGGTTAAGCTGGGTAGAAAGAGTAACATTTTATGAAAGGACAAGTAAATTAGTAGTGATACATATACCAAAAACAAATAAACAAATAAAAAAATAATGCAATGCAGTTTGTTCAATGTCAAAATATCCAATAGGCTGAGCCCAATTGAGAAATTAAGTATTGACTACTTTTGCTTTGGCAACAACCCTAACCACCAAGATACAAGAGTGGCATCTCTATCCAAAAGTGTGTTAAAAAGCCTTTAAGGGGAGCGAAAAGTAAAGAACTGTGGAGGAGTGAAATGATGTGAACAAGGAATGTACTAAAACAATAACAATAAGTATGTCAAACAAGCAAAAGCAATCAAAGAGATTAGGAGAGAGTCTTGCCCTACAATATCGGACTTGCTGATAGACGATTGGACACTAACAAATGAAGAAAAAAAAGATGGAAAAGTGCATCAGAGAAAGAGAGGCGAGAAAAAGGTGAAACAAAATAAATAAATAAAATATAGATTGGTACACTTATTATGGGTGGTACATCCGCTGCGCCAAACTGCAAGGACTCCAGTTGGTGTAACAGATGTAGGCAAGACGTACATGCTCTCTCAGAGATCAGAGAGATAATGCTGACTTATTATGGCCCATCTTATATATCATTGATTGTACCGAACCCTCTCTCTCGCTATCTCTCTCTCTCTGTACATATATATTTGTCATTTATGTGGAAACATCAAACATGTACAGATGTGTTTGGCAGCCGGTATAATATAGTATAAAAGGTATTATTCGTATAAAATTTTTTTAAATCATATTTGGTGCAACAGAAAGGTAGATAGTATAGTAAAAAATTATATAAAATCTATATAAAAACCGCGTAAAAAAAGGTAAAATAATAATACCTTCCACTATGTATTGGCTGGATAAGGATATAAGGAGTTGTTGGATATAATTTTTAATTCATAAGTTTTATATAATATAATATAATATTATATTATATTATATTATATTATATTATATTATATTATTAAAAGATTTAAATTTTACAACTTTACTTTTTGTTTCAGTTTTTGACAACAAATACTGCAAACATATATAAATAAATAAATATTTAAATTATTAATTTATTGAATATTTAAATGAATTATTTTAATAAATAAATATAATTTATTAAATATTTAAATAAAAAATTAATTATCTAAAAAATTAATTTAATATAAATAACTTTTAAAATTATTATATTTTAAAATATTTTATTAATTTTAAACCATTTTTATCATTGTAAGGAATTTAATATAGTTAAATACAATCTTTTATCAAACACAATATTGTGTAAGATTTATGCAACACAGTGATAAACCAAATACAGTATAGAGTTTACTTAATTCTATATTATACAATCTATATAATGCTATCCGTTACAGTAATAATTATACAACCCTATACGATGCGCCAAACGTAGCCGTAAGATATATGTCATGCGTAGACAACCATCTTCTGCTGCTTCTCTTATTTATGTCTTGCTTTCTACTTAATGAGCATTGTGGTTAATTCCATCCCAAAACACACATCATATACTTAATTCTATATCTAAAATTTGGGTTTAATTTAAATATTTTCCTCACATCATCTTAATATTTTTATCAGATATTCCACCAAAAACTTAACTTTGTCTAACAATTGGGTTGTTCTAATTAATACAATTCAATGAAAAACTATGCATAGCAATCATGCTGGCATCTTTTTTCCTAACCTACTTGAGGCAAAAAATCAAGACAAAGTGGTGTTACAAAGCTTGAATGTTGTGAATTTCGGGCTTTTCGTGGAAGCGTTCAATCTGAGATATTAACAAAATTATGATGAAATCACAAGCAAGAGAACAAACAAGAAAATAAAGAAAATAGAAACACCAGATTTATAGTGGTTTGGTGAATCAAGTCTACGTCTACTTTAGAGATCTCAGCAGCAGCTTTATTCTAATCAACAGTAAATGAGAATATCAACAGTAATAATAAGGATTTAACCTTACAGTCTCCCTATACATATTCGCCAAGATAACCACTAATCTTCGATACATGCCTCCAAGAAAAGAGTAACAGAGAAGAACATCCACGTGTACTTGATCTATACTCACGGTTAACAATCCCAAACCATAACTTCTAAGATCATGATCAATGATTCCAATCGTAGCTTCCCAGATCACCTAGATGTTATCATCTTCTCTCCCACACAACCTGCTATGTATTGTGTCATGTGTTGTGTGTCTTTCACTCATACATATAAGGCTTTATATATGGCCAAGAGTTTCTTTCCTAGTCTAACCATGATTCTTAGACTCAAAATACAACCAAAACTCCTCCTATTTTAGTTTCCTTATTCAACTATGAGTAACCTAGATTATCCTAATTAAAACAAATTACAATCAAACTCAACTTCTTAATTTGATATAAATTCCAATTTGTCGTAATTCTAATCTAGAAACAAATCTTATATTGCCTAATATTCTAACAAGACAAAAACACACATAACAATTCTCTACCTTGTTTTTGTCTTCAAACATTGTTGATTCCACTTTGAATAGGGATTCCAGTCCACTATGTCGCACAGGCACGTAACCTCTGTTGTGTAGGAGCACCAACTCTCTATCTGAAGCATTCTGTAATCCACAGATGTTACACAAAAGTGTAACTCACATTGCGCACAAGCGTAACTCTTCCAACAGACTTGCGCAAGAGGGCATTCTACCTTGCATAAGAGTTAGTGCAACTTCTCTGCCATACACGCATGGGCGTGCATCTCACTTTGTGCGAGCACGCAATCGCTTCATATCTAATTCTGAACTTTCCTTCTTTGTTCCAGCTGCTGCTCTTCATCAGCCCGTCTTAGGGCATCAAGTGGATTTGATTTGGATCAAGTCCAAGCAATGCTTGAACTTACTAACTGTCCTCCTAAACAATTCCAACACCTTTTTCGCATACCTCTTTTTCGTGCTTCATCTATTCCACTAGTATTTGGACCACAAACTAATTTATTTGCCAAAGGCTCCACCCTAACCCCAAATCTCTCTCTCTGTTTACTAGCACCAGATGCTTCTTCACTCTCAATCAGCAAATACAAACCATTATTAAGTTTGCCCTTCATAACGGTCACTGTATCCTTAATGATTTCCATGTAGCCATTCTCTATCTTGACTACACATCCTAGATCATCAAGCACACCAAGAGATATCAAATTCTTTCTTAACTCAGGGATATACCTCACATTACTAAGAACATGATCACAGCCATCGAACATCTTAGCTTTGATTAAGCTAACTCTAACTATCTTGCAAGCCTGGTTGTTACCAAGGATAATAGTTCCCTCCACCTTATCGTCCAAGGATTGAAACCATCCTTTGTGCAAACACACATGGAATGAACTACCGGAGTCAAGAATCCATTCCTTTTCATCTTCAATTACCGAATGCACCAAACCAGATTCTTATCCTCCAAAAGCCACATCTTCATGCTCAGACTTTTTATCTTCTTGATTCTTCAATCTTTTCAGACACTCCTTTCGAAGATGGCCCAAGTTCTTACAATGAAAACACCTGAACTTTGATTTGTCAAACTTTTTTGATGATGATCAATTCTTCCCTTTGTTACCTTTGATAGTTAGTGCTTCATTGCTGCTTCTCATACTCAATACCTTCCCTTCAGCTCTTTAATTCCATCTCTTTGGACCTAATCGTAGGTTCCAATTCTTTAATGGCTAAAGAATCACAACCATACCTGAAGGTATCTTTCAGTTGATTGTATGCAGGAGGTAATGAGTTCAGCAAGATGATAGCTTGATCTTTCTCATTGATCCTCTTCCCAATATTTTTTAGGTCAATGACTATTTTATTGAAATCATCAATATTCTCATCAATGCTGTTTTCCTCCTATATCTTGAACCCAAACCGCTTTACCTTTAAATATATTCAATTTGTTAGAGATTTCGTCATATACAGACTCTCTAACTTCAACCAAAACCCAGTTGCAGTTGTTTCCTTTGAAACCTGTCTCAACACATTGTCACTAATTAGATGTAGAACAATGGTACTATAGGCAATCTCTAACACCTCTTGTTTCTTCTCTTCAGTTAATGAATTCGATAGTTTACTCTCTCCACCCAAGGCTTGAGCCACCTTCTACTGAACCAGCAAGACTCTCATCCTTCTATGTCAAATATTGAAGTCACCCTTGCCATTAAATCATTACATCTCGAATTTTGTTGTAGCCATCTCAGATTCTAGAACAAAAGCTCTGATACCAATTTGTTATGAATTACAGGTTTTTCACGGAAGCGTTCAATTCGAGATATTAAAAAAATTATGATGAAACCATAAGCAAGAAAACAAACAAGAAAATAAAGAAGATAGGAACACTAGATTTATAGTGGTTTGGCTAATCAAGCCTACGTCAACTTTGGATATCTCAGTAGTAGCTTTATTCCAATCAATAATAATGGAGAATTACAAGAATATCAACAGTAATAACAATAATTTAACCTTACCATCTTCCTATGCAAATACGCCAAGATAACCACCAATCTTCGATATATGCCTCTAAGGAAAGACTAACAGAGAAGAACATCTGCGGGTACTTAATCTATATTCATGGTTAACAATCCCAAACCGTAGCTTTCACGATCACGATCTTGCTCACGATCAATGACTATAATTGTAGCTTCCTAGATTACCCAAACATTGCCATCTTCTCTCCCACATAACCTGCTATGTATTGTGTTGTGTGTCTTTTCACTCATACATACAAGGCTTTATATAGGACCAAGAGTTTCTTTTCTAGTCTAACCATGATTTCTAGACTAGAAATACAACTAAAACTGTTCCTATTTTAGTTTTATTGTCCAATTATGAGTAACCTGGATTATCCTAATTAAAACAAATTACAATCAAACTCAACTTTCTAGTTTGATATATAAATTCCAATTTGCCTTAATTCTAATCTAGAAACAAATCTTATATTGCCTAATATTCTAACAAGACAAAAACACACATAACATTGAAGATTATGTTTCAGATGCAATTACAATCAATGGGAATAATGCATATTATGTGTTGTAAGTTATCTGATCTCAATTCAAGCCATGTGTCAGCAAAGTGCATCATGGACTCCAAAAATATTGTGCACACGTCAAGCATCTACTCTCTTCTTTTATTTCATGTCTATCTAACAAAGAGAGAAAGAGAAGATCGTGTCTGAGCTGATAAATACACATGATGTCAACACCATCGTATGTAGAGCATGAAAATGTTTTAAAAGTTCAAAGTCCATTTCATTGCTTTTTTTTCTACAATATTTTTCCACATGCTTACAACTTATTGACATGCTTAAGAAAGAAAAGTCATACATGAATGATTATCAATATCTTTTCTGTTGAACATGGATTAAAATCCAAGCTTCCCATTACAGATCCAAACAAAGATCTGTATAAAGACTTATGGCATCATCATTTATTAATAAATTAAATCTCTATAAAGTTTAATAGCTTATTCCAATTCCTTATTACTTTGATGACTTTCCATAAACTTTAAAGTCGTATAAAGTTCACTTTCCCATATAAATTCCCATTTTGGAAGGGATTAGCTATGACACAGCTATTGTAATATGCAACTTTGTTTTGCATTTACAATTTTTTAATCTCATTTAAACTTTTATAAATTCATTTACAATTTTTATACAATTTGAAAAATTAATGTATATGTCCATCAGCCATAAGTATGACCCATTTTGGAGTTTGTTACTATCTTATTAGTGAGGACATGACTTATAGGTCTTCTGGGCTTCTCTAATAGATCCACTTATATTCCTTCCTTTAGGGTATAACGCATAGCACATAGCGGGCCTTGATGTAAAATTCCTCTCATTTAATTATTGAATTGTATAAGAGTAGAGTTTTATTTTTTAACAGTAGTTATAATCAGCCCCTTTTTTTTTTTATCTTAGTAGCCCCCACCTCTAATTTAGCAAGGGTATAATTACAACTTCAAATATTTTAAAACAATCTCTCATTAATTACATTCTATATTAAACCTTAACAAAGTATTATTTGACTTTAATGGCTTTTTTTCTTTAGTTTAATCTCTAATAAAATTATTATTTGATTTTTAATAGTGTTTGAGTGTTTTTCTTTTTTCTTTTTAATTTTTGAAGTTCATAAATCTAAATAATTATTAAAAAATTATCAGTAGTGCTATTCTTACAACTTACATACAATCCAAACTCTACAATATGATATGACAGTTTACATGACAAAAATTCATTGAAGGAGGACAAAACAAAAAAGAATGAGAGAAGTTATATCTCCAATAGGATATTACCATGTCGATTGCCACATCAGGGTGTAAAATTTGGGATGTATGCAGGTCGTGAGTCTAACATTAACAAAAAAATTATGGGTTTAACTCTAATCAATTTTTTCCCTTTTCTTGTTGAATTCTCCAAATCCATATAAACAAAATCATCAATAGATCAAATTATTTCCTAGTTTTGGTTTTCGAAAGGGAAACTAAAAATTGAATTATATTTGAAAAAAAAGGACCGATAGTATAATATTATGTACACATACAAATTCAAAACAAAAAAAGAGAGAGAAAAAAGATGAAGTTGACTTATTTGGAGTGATGAAGTTAATAGGGTAAGAGAGAATTAATAGAGGAAAAAGATAAGAGATATCTAAGGATAAATTAAGAGTTTTTGTTTAAGTCAATCTATTCAATGTTAATTATCTAAGTATTATATTTTTGTTATAATTTTACCCTTATTTACCTTTAAATTGGGGTCTAATGAGATGAAAAGTGAGGCCTAAGTAGCACTACTCATTATTTAATCTCCATTGAATCTCTCTCTAAACCCCTTGTTAAATTAACTAATTACAAAATTTGATTTTATAAGCCTATTTTATTTTATGTCAAAAATACCTTTTCTATTTATTTTTTATTAATCGTTGCTTCATTCTCTCTTAATGGAAATTGTGAAGGAAAATTAATTTAAGCAAATTGACCTTTATGCAGACTGCCATAGCAACCTTTTACTGTTGAAGAAACTTCACTAAGTGTTGAAACAATCATTTGAATGCTTATTCTTTTTAATTACGGATGGCAAATTAAAATGTACCATAAGGCTGGGGATTCATCTCTACTCGGTTAGGGGCATACACGGGTCGGGTTGGACATTACCCTAACTGACCTGATATAACCTTGGTTATTTTTTATGGTCACTCAACCATAGCCAAGGCAATCTTTAAAATTGACGTTAATTGTGCCATGCTTGGGTAAGGCGGGTCAGATCAGTGACATCTGGTTTGCATATTTTCATTTCGACAATTCGAAACAACATAAAAACACATAAATATCCAAAAATTCAAGTCCTTTTGTTTTCCCTAGTTTTCTGAACTACCAATCATAATCATAAACCTCCATCTAGCTCCCCCTTACCTCCTCTATGGAGCAAATAAAAACAAAACTTTAGGAAAAAATACATAAATTTCTTGACATGAATGAGCTTACTTTCTGGATACCCTAAAATATATAAATAAATAAATAAAGCAATCAACAGGATAAAAACCACAAAGTTTACTCCTTTACATTATTTTGTGTCAGTTTCTTGCCAACCAAATGCAAACCAAGAGCAAAAAACAACAAAAGAATCAATCTTTAACTTGTATTCTTTGACTTTCTCACCAACCACTTAAAAAAAGGGGGCTAAAAAAACACGAACTTACTTATGACATAGCAATAGCAGCACAAGCAAGATTGAGCTTGTTCATAAGAAAGGTCTGGTACTCCTCCGAATCAATAGGAATACTGGGAGGAGTAGCATCAGCAATAGGGGATTTGGAGGCATCCTTAGTATTGTTTTTGTGGGTGTAGGTGTGGCTGTGGATGTGGCTGTGGGCAATTTAATCTTAAGAAAAGAGTCAATTTTGTTGTCAAGGGAGGGAGAAATAGAAGAAGAGGACTACTAGGGAGAATGAAAGAGACTTGAGCTTCTTAACATTAAAGGAAATGCTAGAAGGCCCACTCGGACTCGGTTGGATTCATCTTGGAGGAGGAGATTGAGTGTTTGAGAGAATGAGAGTGAGAGACCAGGACAAGATTGTGAGACTAAGAGGCGAGAGGTGAGTAGTGAGTGAGAGAATTAAAGATTAGGGTTAGGGAAAAAAGGAAACTGACTTAGGTTTTTACATCATGCCGGTTTGTTTAGATTCTTAAACTACCCGACCTCTGACCTGATTACATTGGTTTTTTCCTCCTCCCACCTGAACTACCTAAACTTACAATTGTTACCTGGCCCCAACCAATCCTAACCCGATGGTGTGGGTGAGGCAGGTTGGTTAAACGGATGATATGTACACCACTAATTGGGATGAGGATAAAAGTAGTTCCAAGAGGGATAAGGCAAGGATAATTTTAATCTCTGTATTGTGATGTGGTAGGGGCGGTTTTAATACTCCTTACCCCAGACCTGCCCCACACGCTACTATTATATATATAAAAATATAAAATATATTTTTATTTTTATTTTCATATAATAAACTATTACATATAAAAAATTATATGAACTTATAAATACTATTTTTATTTTATATTTAATATATTGATTATTGGAAAAATATAAAATTATATTATTGTCTAAAAATAAAATGTTATATTATTTTGTTAAAAGCCTAAGTTTAATTTTATAAAAGACATTAACATGGGGAATGGGGCGGGGTTCGGGAAAGTAACCCCTATGTGGAGATTCCCTATCCTCAGCCTGCCCTACAAAACAATGGGAATTAAATTGAACAATAAGGTGGGAAATGGAGTGGGCCTTCCCACTTGTCTCACCCCATTGCCATCCCTATTTTTGATCTTAATACTCAAATCTTGTAGATAGTGAATGCAAATAAACTTAAATATTTCATGAACTCCCCTAGTTTTGACATTGTTTGAGGCTGATTAAGAATCAATTATAGTTTGAACTATGTTGTCACGCCTAAAGTTTTGTTGGCTATAGTCTTTAAGGATGCATTTGAAAGCAATTTAGCTTTCTTCTTGCCTAGACCTAAAATAGCGAAACACGTTTAATACTTTCCCAAGCAATTTACTACATAAATTTGATTTCTTCCCAAATGCTTTTGGCAAACCAAATAGAGGAAACTACAGTAAAATAAATAAATAAATAACAATAATGAAGTTAGAATATTAGATTTAGTTTATAAAGCGTCAATTTTTATATGAGCGTAAGACATTTTCAAATGTTTTAAAAGATTTAGGGTTTAAAGTAAAAGATTTTTTATATGAAATATATGTAAAAGGGTTAAATAAAGTATATTTAAGATTAAAAATGCCCTTTTAGTAATTTACTAGAGAGTTTTAGAGGTAGTGGAGGACCCACATTTGGGCCTAAGGGGGCCTGGGTCTTTCTAGCACTAATGCTATGTGCTTGATGGTGACAAAAGAAATTCTATGCCACCATATATGTATTGAAATTTTATGTATTGGTCCCTCTAGTAAAAAATGTAAATGCGATATAATGTAATTTTTCTCTGAAGTAAGTTATAATTATATCTATTAACCCTCTAAATTTTCTATATATATATATATATATATATATATATATATATATATATATATATATAATTAATTAATAAGTTATTAAGTGCCACATTTGTGGGTTATATTAAGAGTATCTCTTATTCCTTTCTTTCTTTTGTCATTTTTATTATATCCTGCACTTAAGAAAAAGTTTAACCATTTTATATTAGCTTTTTTTTTTGAATTCCACAAACTTTTAGTTACAAAAATCAAATTCACTTTTTATTTATTTTTTCTCTTTTAACATGACTTGCTTCTTCAATATATATAAAATATGTAAAATTTTCAATTAATTTCCTTTCATTTTGTTTGCATATATGTTATGCAAGTAATATAATTTTTCATTTTTATTTTATTAATTTATATTTATTGATATGTATTTTTATTACTTCATTTTCAAAATTTATATAAGTATTTATCTTTTATTAATTTTCATTACCTTAAATATTAATCAATCAATATATATTTTCTTATAATTGATTTTATAATGGAGTTTTATATTTTGGCCTCCCCAACACCAAAATCATTAGGTCCACCTTTTTTTAGAGGGGCTTAAATAACAACACTCATTAGCATAACAATTAATTTTATGAGTGAAGATGCTATTTGCCTGCAACTAATGATCTAATGAACTCTTTTATAAATATATATACCTTCAATTTTTTTTATAAAATTAAACTATTTATAACTAAAAGCACCAGCTTGTCAATTAAGATCACAAATATCCTCCCCCTTTTTTTATATATTTTTTTTAACTATATCGCATGTGAAAGACCACATCCTATATGAAAAGACTTTGGTTATTCATTCGTTTTTTAAACGAAAATAGAAATAAGGAAAACAAGTTTACCCTATATTTCATTGCGGGATCAATGTAGATGGGTTATTAGTTTTCTTATTTTTGAGCTATAACTTTTTAACTCTTGTTACTTCAGCTAGCTAATACCAATAACATTGAGATTATCAAAATTGGATTAAAAATTTCTTGAGAACTTACAAAAATAGTGTAAATTTTATTTTAATTAGTAATTTATTAGAAAATCAGATCGACCTTGACTTAAAAAAGATTTATTTATGCCCTTTTTCCTCTTTATAAACATATTTGTTTCCCATCTTGTTCTACTTTCAATAAACCGTAACATGATTTCTTCACGCTACAAAAACAATATCCAACAGGCAACAAGAACATTCCGTAATAAAAAAAGCATTAATATTAACATAAGAAACCTTTGGTTAGTTGCATTTTACTGGGTTCTAAGCCATTGACCGAGAGACAAAAGATGATTAGGTTTAAATTTACTATTTATATGGGGCGTAGAAATTCGGAACAAAAAGAAAATGATGTAAAGGTTTACTTTGATTAAATTTGATTTTTAGGTAATTTAAGTTATGGATGATTACGTAACTAAAAAAATTATTAAAAATGAGTTTCTTTCGCTCAACAACAGATCAGGATCTAAATTGTAGTTCAAAATTTTAAAATCTCATCTTTTTTTACTCGTTTTGTTATTTAAAATCTTAGAACACAAATAACATCACTTTCCATTTCGTACAACAATGATGATGCATATTCAAAGAGTACAGTTCTGTGCTCAAGAACTCATAACACTTCTTGCGAGATATTTATATCAAGATAATTTATTTCACACGGATAATTTAATTAAGGCACACTCTTAACATCCTAACTACATTATGAATTGAACTACGTAATAGAAATAAATATTCCACAAATACAAAGCAATCAGAGCACTCTTTCAGATGTGGAAACCTGAAGCTTGTGCTGTAGCAGTAGTGGTGGAGTTCATGGGATGAAATAACTCGAAATTCCAGGAGCTTTAGAACAGTTGCAGGCACAAGAAATCTTGTGTAGTAAATTTAGAAAACTCTAAGGAACTAACTGCCTGGCCTTCTTGAGTAAGTACTTGCATCATCTTGTTATTTGACGTTATAACATACAGACGAAAGTAGGATATGGCAAAGATTCCAACTGGGATAAAAGAGCAGGTGTATAACATGATTTTTGCCCAACTTTCCTTATTTTTTACCATCCAGCAGAATTGTTGCTGCAAAAGCTACTGTCATCGGGCAAACAGAAAAAAATAAAAATGTGAAGCGTAGAATCATTTTATTAGGGAGGGATTGCTTAAAGTCTTAAAATCTAATGGTGATGGGAGGATTGAGAGAAATGTAATCGCAGCTGCCAGAGAGAATGTGAGAGATAGAATGTCAGCCATGGTAAAAACCACAAAAAAAGTATGATTGATGAGGACAGGAACCCCAATCTTCTCATTTGGTCCTCCCGGAACAGTGTATGCCGCAGCGAAGGCAACTGTAGCTATGAGAACTGACCCCACTGAGCATCCTTCTGCTGTGAGCTTTAACCATTCTTTGGACGAAGTACGAAGTTACTTGCTTTGCAGCAGCAAATAACCCATCTCTAGTTAATCCCATGTTGCTCTGGTGATTTAAGAAATGGGTATGGTAGCTACTGTTGATTTAAATGAGACTTGGCAAACAAAATCAAACACTCAACACTCAAAAATTGATCAAACATAATTGGAACTTCTCTCAATACCGATTAAAGTAAGAGAAGTAAGTGCAAAATAAAAGATTATTGAAATGGAAATAAGCCTTTATATATAGGCATACGAAGATTAACATGACTCCTAAACATTAGTGCCACTAAGACACTAACTAATTAAGCCCATGATCACCACTACTCACGTCTTCCTAAATATTAGTACCACTAAGCACTACCTCAACCCATGACCACCACCACTCATGTCACTTCTAAAAACACTCTACTAAATACTATAATTTAGGACTCAATAAATAACATGGACTAACCATTAGTTACATAAAAATAGGAAAAAATAACATAAAAATATTGACATGTTCTGCATTAACTTTAACAACTACGGTAACTTCCTTAAGAAGTTGAGCACACAATCAACAACACAGCTATATCTTAGTTCTAGTTTAGACTTTTGCACCTCGCTGCAACCCAAAATTATTAATTAATCCAACGAAAAAAATTTGGTATATTCCATGAGAAAATAAATGAGGGCTGGCCAGCTTAGATTAGCTCAAATTTGTTTTGAGTGTGTTTTTCTTTTCTGTTTCAAATGCAAAATACTTATGTGTGTATTGCATATTATTTCAATATATTAAAATATTATGTCTAATTATTTACATTCTACTATATGTTAAAAATAGTTAAAATTACTTATTTTTTTTCAAGTTATAATTTTGAATTATTTTCTCTTATTCTATTTTTCGAATCCGCTCATGATAATTATCATTGTTTAATTGAATAATAATTTCTAATTACTTGTCCTCCCTCTAATCTGATACACGTTTCCTATATAAGTTTTTGATTTCTGAATAAGGAGGGCATTGGGAGAGTAAAATCGAACCTCAAACCAGAGTAACTCTTCCTGAAATAGCAATGTTGGTCCTTTCATCTTTTGAGGAACATAATCGATTCTTTTTCCCCCAACCACATGCAATATAGTGTTTCCATTTTTGTCAGTCTTTCGTACAAGCCTCCGCATCGGGACTTTCATTTGTCTTACGTGCTCAAAAATCTTTAGCTGGCAGTACTTGATCACTACATGTAAGATATTTCGTCCTTTGTCATCAATATGCTCAATTGCTTGTGTGTATGTGTAAAGTATTTCTTTAACAAGCTCTGAACATTATGACTCGATTGCTAGGAACAAAGGAGTTTTAGCATCTCTGCCTCTAGTAAAGTTTCCTAATTCTTTGATTCATTTCTCAGTGGCTAAAACAGTTGCACTACCTCCATATCTATGATTTTTTAGTCTTGGATGGAATGACTAACCTCCCATGACGCATCACTTCTAATTAGAAATCTTTCAAGCTTCATAGCAAAATTGACATTGTTGCTCCTCCTTTAGAACTCCGATTGAAACTACAGCTGAATTTAACTTTTCTGAGAAGAGAAAGTTAACAATAGCTATGTATAGAAATTGAAATGGTAGTGAGTCTTGCATAAAGTACAGAAAAGTGCAAGAAAAAGGTAAATTACCACAGTTAATGAGTTTTTTGTCAAATCTATCTTCAGGCCTACGATTAAAAGCCTTTGGCTTGCATGCCAGATGCTGAAGAGGAGTCTTCCCATCCACATCGTGATTGTCAATGAAATACTTATGCTCGTTGGGAATTTGAAGGGCCAAATCTTTGTTGCATGCATATTTTGTTTATAAGAGAATAAAAAAAACAATTGATTATGGAAATGAAAATAAATAAATATTAAAAATGTGAAGTGTGAAGGCATTTTTTTCCTTTCACACAATCCCACATCGGTGGGATGCAAAATATAAGTGGAAAGGCTTGGCTATATAATAAAGCCTCCCTGTCCCCTTTGACTTGTCCTAAGCTTATGTATTAAGCTTCTCTCTTCTTTCTCCCTTGTTATCTCCTTCATTCCAATTGTGAAAGAGATTGTTATATTTTCTTCGTTGTAAAATATTTTCGGTCTTGGCTCGTAGAGGTTTCCCTCAAATTGAGGGTTTTACCACGTTAAATTTTGTGTCTTTATTTTTCTTATTGCCTTTAATTTATTTACTGTGGAAGGTAATGCAATCCAAATTGTTATTTCTAATATAACAATTTATTTTTTATCTTTTATTTGAGATGCCGTGGGAGTGCTCAATCTCTTAATAGTGGTATTAGAGCCAAGTTGCCAAGGCAGAGCTAAGGGCTAGAGCAGTAAGCACGGGCACGTGAAAAAAAGAGTGTTGGCATCTTAAGAAGATTGGAGAGGAAAACATCAAAGGAAAAGAACTTGAATAGTCAGGATCTCAGGGTTGTGTGGCAAGTGCTTTAGGGGATGGCAAAACCTTGTGCAGCGAGGTAACAATAGTTATAGAAGGCAAAAAAAGGTTTGTTGATATCTGGCTAATTGATTCAGCAGCAACATGGCATATGACTTCTAGGAGAGAATGGTTCTATCAATATAAGCCCATCTCAAAAGGGTCTGTGTATATGGGTGACGATCATGCCTTAAAGATTGCTGGCATTGGAACCATCAAAGTAAAAATGTTTGATGATAAGATTCGTACTATCCAAGATGTACGACATGTGATTAGCTTGAAGAAAAATTTGCTACCAATGGGACAGTTGGATGACCTCATATATGAGTTCCAAACGAAAAATGGGATGATGAAGGTTGTCAAAGGTACGCTTATGGTGATGAAGGCAGAAAAGATTGTTGCTAACCTATACATGCTCCATGGAGAAACTGTTCAGGAGGTAGAAACAGCTGTTGCTAGTTCTGGAGAAGAATTGTCTATTATATGGCATCGAAGACTTGGCCACATGTCCGAAAAGGGTTTGATGATTCTCTCTAATCGAAAACTACTTCCTGGAATTAAAATTGTAAGTTTACAATTCTGTGAGCATTGTGTTATTAGCAAACAGAGTATACTGGAATTTAGCATATCTATTACTAGGAGTAAAAATATTCTAGACTTAATTCATTTTGATGTTTGGAAATCACTGGTTACATCCCTAAGAGGAGCAAATTACTTTGTATTGTTTGTGGATGACTGTTCTATGAGATGTTGGGTGTACGTCATCAAGAACAAGTCAGATGTATTTCCTGTATTTAAAGCCTTCAAAGCACAGGTGTAACTTGAATCTGAAAAAAGGATCAAGTGTTTGAGGATAGATAATGGGAGAGAATTCTGCAACAATGAATTTGACGCATTTTGCAGTCAAAAAGGTGTGAAATGACAAAATACAGTTGCTTACACACCACAATAAAATAAAGTGGCAAAGTAGATAAATAGAACTCTTACAGAAAGAATGAGAGTGTTACTAAAGACTGCACGTTTACCCAAGATATTTTGGACAGAAACAATCACTACAGCCTGTTACTTGATAAATAGGTCTCTGTCAACAACAATTGAGATGAAGACACCTATGGAGATGGGACTGGCAAGCTAACTGATTATTCCTCCTTTCATATTTTTAGATGTCCTGCTTATGTGATGCATCATGACCAAGAAAGAATGAAGTTGGATCCAAAATCTAGGAAATGTATCTTCTTAGGGTATGCCGATAGAGTAAAGGGGTATCGCCTGGAGGATCCTACTGCCCGTAAGGTTGTCATCAGCAGGGATGTTGTCTTTATAAAAGACATGTTTAAATGTGAAGAAAGTGATAGCACAAAAGAAAATCTTGAGACTGTATCAGTATAGGAAGAAACAGTTTCTTCTGAAGTAATACCAGAACACGATGATCAAGAACCAGTCGAGTTTGATGCACATGAAGTCCGTTAATTAACTCGACAAAGAAAGGAACCTTATTGGCATTCAGAGTATGTGATGATGAGCAATATTGCATACTGTCTTCTAACAGAAGATTAGGAGCCTTCAACTTTTCAGGAGGCTATAAATAGTTTTGATGCATCTCTATAGATGACAGCAATGCATGAAGAGATGGAAGCTTTAGACAAAAATAAGACATGGGAACTTGTGTCACTATCACATGGAAGAAAAGCCATCAAAAACAAATGGATCTACAAGATCAAACGTGACGATAATGATCAAGTGGAGCGGTAACGTGTTAGACTAGTGGTCAAAGAATATTCTCAAAAAGAAAGAGTTGATTTCAACGAGATATTCTCTCCTATGGTACGACTTACAACAATTCGGGCAACCTCAGCTATGTGTGCTACATTTGACTTATACTTAGAGCAGTTAGATGTAAAAATTATGTTTCTTCATGGATACCTTGAAGAAGAAATTTATATGCTCCAACCAGAAGGTTTTATTAAAGAAGGAAAAGAGAACTTGGTTTGTAGGTTGACCAAATCTCTGTACGGCTTAAAACAAGCAGCAAGGTTTGTATAAGAGATTTGATTCATTTATCATCAGCCTTGGATACAATAGACTTAGTTTAGATCATTGCACGTATTACAAGAGGTTTGAGGAAGACTTTGTCATTTTGTTAATATACGTGGACGATACGTTGGTAGCAGGTACTAACAAAGATCAAGTTCAAGAATTAAAGGCACAATTAGATAGAGGAGTTGAAATGAAGGATTTATGACCGACAAACAAGATTCTAGGGATGCAAATTCATAGAGACAGAAAAAATAGGAAGATTTGACTATCTCGAAAGAACTACTTGACGAAAATCTTGCATCACTTTAACATGCAAGATTGCAGGCCAATTTCCACCCTACTTCCTATTAATCATAAATTATCCTCAAGTATGAGTCCTAGCAATGAAGCAGAGAGGATAGAAATGTCTTAAGTACCATATGCATCAGTAGTGGGGAGCCTAATATATGCTATGATTTGTACAAGACCAGACATTATACAAGCAGTGGGAGCGGTCAGTAGATTCAAGGCTAATCTAGGGAGAAAGCATTAGAATTCTGTTAAGAAGATCCTTAGACACATCAAAGGGACCTCTGATGCTACACTATGCTATGGAGGATCAGAGTTCATTGTCAAGGGCTATGTTGATTCAGATTTTGCAAGAGATATTGATAAAAGAAAGTCCATTACAGGCTATGTGTTTACACTTGTAGGAGGTGTTGTGAGCTGGGTATCAAAACTATAAACTGTTATGACTTTACCTGCAATAGAAGTAGAGTATATGGCAGCTACACAAGCTTGTAAGGAAGTTGTTTGGATCAAAAACTTATTGGAGGAACTCAGGCACTAACAAGAGAAAATTTCTTTATTTTGTGATAATCAGAGTACCTTGCATATCGTAAGGAATCCAGCCTTTCATTCAAGGATTAAGCACACAAGAGTTCAAGATCATTATGTACGAGAAATAGTGGAAGATGGAATAGCGGATATGTAGAAAATCCACACAAAGGATAACATAGCAGATGCATTGACCAAACCAATCAATGTTGACAAATTCATCTGATATAGAATGCCCTGTGGCCTATTAGAGATGTGAGCAGCATGTATAGAGACAAGACTGAAAGGAAAAATGCCTTCAAGTGGGAGAATGTGAAGTGTGAAGGCATTTTTGCCTTTCACACAATCCCACATCGATGGGAAGCAAAATGTAAGTGGGGAGGCTTCACTATATAATAAAGCCTCATCCTCCCCTTTGACTTGTCTCAATCTTATGTATTAAGCTTCTCTCTTCTTTCTTCCTTGTTATCTCCTCCATTCCAATTGTGAGAGAGATTGTTATATTATCTTCATAGTTTTTCTTTGTTAGGGGCCCGCCAACCAATTATAGACCATAAAGTTTCAACCGCCTTGATGATTGAAATGCCCGATTGGCTCTCTTCCCCATAGAATTATGTATTGTAATTCAATTAGTTGGACAAGTAGGGAGAAGGGCTTACGTATTCCTTATTACCATAATCTATTGATAAATAAAAAATTACATTAGCATATACACAACTACTAGCTTACACAAGAAAAAAATATATATATTAAGTTAAATTCTAATCTTAGAGGAACAAAGATATATAATTAACTAACATCATAAATAGAAATTTGTAGACACTTGATTTTTGAATTCGACGATGAAACGCAAACGTATGTTGAGCAATGTGAAATGCCCAAATTGACCTTGAATGTTGTTGTGAAACCAAGATCTTTGCCAACCAATTATACCCAAGAATCAAGCAATAACAATGCACAATAAAGATATCAATCAAGGCAAGCAATAATCAATTAAGCAATCAAAACACAAGAGAAAGAACACCAAGATTTAAATGGTTAAGTTCATGAAGAATCTACATCCACTAGAAAGATCACAGAAGAATTTCACTATGAAGAAGAAATGAATTACAAGGTGTTACAATACTTTCTCACACTAAGAATCACTCCTTTCTTAGCCCTACACGTTTCCCTTAGAAACCCTATAAGAGAATATCATGAAGTACTATCTCAAATAGAAAGGAAAGCCTTTTAATAGTATCCTAGTCATGTACAGTAACCGCCTTTTGCGTAACGGTGCAATATGCATTATGCAAGAGCGTAGAATCTCTGCTTGAACACAAAGCATCTTTTCTCTGTCGTTGCGTAGCGATATAACTCACCTTGCGCAGGAGCGCCATATTTCTGTCAGGCTGTGGAGAAGCACAATCCTCATGGCATAGGAGGGCAGGTCACTAAGTCTCAGGCCGAATTTAGCTAAAATTTGTGAGCCAAAACCAACAAATGGAAACACAGGTGTGCCAAGGTGAAGGACTTAAAAACTTAAAACGTTGACACCTGACTTTGAAAAATCACAGAAGCTAATAAGATAGAGTTTGGTAATGAGTCATACACCGTTGCGAAACTCTAGATGTCTAAATTTCATAAAAATTCACTATTTAAAACTTGAAGCTATTTACAAAAAGTTAGGATTGTTTGAATGTTGAAAGGTCGAAGAAATCAGCATGAAGAAAAGCACATTTAAACAACTACCGCTTACTGGTAGTGGTGACAACATCGGCGGGCAATCTTACCACCTACCAATGGTCCATCCACCAGCGGCAGATAGTGGTTACACCACTGGCTAGCGGTCCTACCACTTACTAGTAGTTGTCCTATTCATTTTGGAAAATTTCCCACCTACCTTCCATTTTTTATCCGATTTTCAATTATTTGAAGTCTGCCACACTTCTTGAGAGAGTGGGATTAAGCCTCTTTCTCGAGGACACACTTATGACAATTCCAAGAAATCCTTTCTATTCTAAAGTTTTTCAGGCGTTTTATATTGCTTTAAACCTAGAAAGGGTACATCCAGAAAGTAATTCTCTTTTCTCTCTTTTATTTTCTTCTTTATTTTTCTTTCTTAGAATAAGAATGTTTATGATTTATTTTGATGCTTAGAAATATATTTAGGATTATTATGAATTGTTTTAATCCTTTGTTTATTTTGCAAGCTTGGATAAGCATGTCAAAATAAGTTCGCTATCCCTTTTTTATATAGAATCATGCTTAGGAGTTTATTTTTGGTGAATAACTTAGAATCATGATTAGGAGCACATGATTAGAATCATCATAGGAAACTTATGAATGCTTTGAATTATGCTAGGAAGTAGCATGTTTTGAATTAGGCTAGAATTGCCATGTTTATGTAGAATTACCATGATATAATTATCATAATTATGTAGAATTACCATGATAGATTTATTGTGAAGTATGACTAGTTGTTATGAATATGATATGATTCTTTGTCATAAAGTGGTGGTGGACTCACATTTGATGGTGTGAGACGATCACTTAGAATGAATGATTGAATGAATTTATGTATAAATATGCAAAAAGAGGATTGATAAGTATTGAATAGACTCACATATGATGGTGAGGGATTCATTACTTATTGAGTCTCGAATTGATTGTTTATATTAAAATGATTGATTCACACGAAGATGATATGAAATTAATGATTTCTATTAAAAGTGCTTACACTATAACAAAAACAATTTTTTGCGACCAAGTTTTTCGTGATGAAACAAAATTTGCTGCAAAAAGTGACCCTTTGCAACGAAATTCTTACTTCATTGCGAAAACTAATATTTAGAAAAAATGATATTTTACGACAAAAAGATGCAACTTTTAGTATTAAATTGTTATTTTGTCACTAAAAACTTGAGCAACTAATTGAAGAGGAATTTTAGTGACGATAGAATACTTTTTGTGATGAAATCTTTTTCATCATAAAAGTTCTCACACAAGATGAGCTTTTGCGACGAAATTTTTTTCATAGTAGAGACTTTTTTGTGACGAAATTACATTCCTCGTGACAAAGGACCTTTTGCGAGAAAAATTTCATTGTGAAGTCCTACTAAATTATCTCACAAACATGCGATACAAGGCAATATGTAACATTTTGTGATGAAATTAAATTCCTTGTGAAAGATGACCTTTCGTGATGAAATTACATTTCTTGCATAAAATGATCTTTTGCGAGAAACATTTCATCACAAAAAGTCCTACTAAATTATTTGGGATATCATACAATACATGACGTTTTGCGATGAAAATAGATTCATCGAGAAAGATCACCTTTCGCGACCAAATTACATTCCTCGCCACAAAAAGACCTTTTGTGAGAAAAGTTTTATCATGAAAAGTTCTACCAAATTATCTCACAAGCATTGGATGAGGCAGTAAGTGCCCTTTTGTGACGAAATTAAATTCCACATGAAAAACTGCCTTCCGCAACCAAATTACATTCCTGGTAAAAAAAAGACCTTTTTTGAGAAAAATTTTGACGCGAAAAGTCCTACTAAATTATCTCACCAATTTGGGATACCCAAAAATACATGGCCTTTTGCGAGAAAATTAAATTCTTCCCGAAAGATTGTCTTTTGTGACAAAAGGTTTCTCGCAAAAAGTTCTGTGTAGATGATGAAATGTTATTTTTTGTGATAAAATTACATTCCTCGCAAAAAGGGACATTTTGTGAGAAAAATTTTTTCACAATATATGTTAAAATATACAATGATATTTAATATTGACATTTAATCATATTTTAATAAGGAGAGGCAACTTTGTCAACAACAAGTGATATTAAAAATAATAACTATTTAATATTGACAAGTAATCTTTTTTTTTTTACATCCATATAACATAATTAAATTATTATTCCTTCCATAAAATTTATTACTAAAAACAAATTTCTTAAAGCTTCCAATATTGTATATAGGTTGACATAATTAAGAAAACAAAATCTAATAAAAAAGAGATGAACTACTTATATCTACTAATATAACCAACCAAAAAGAAAAGAGTGCTTATATTTATTAATTGACATGACATTCTTATATTAAATCCTTATATTAGATGGATCACAAATGCAGGGAGGAAAAACTACGAGAAAAGTTATTAAGTTCTCATTTTAAAAAATATGAATTAAAAAAAGGAAAAGAATAAAAAAAGTATTAAAAAATTAATTTGATTTTAAGTAAATTTAAGAATTTTTAAATATAGTAGGGTCATTTAGATATGCAAATAAATTTTTTAAAAAACAAACCCTTTGTGGCTCCATCCATGCTCTTAAATGTGAAAAAATTATTGAGATATTCTAACTTTAGTGTTTGTAAAATAGATAAATAATTAAAATAAGCTATATAATCAATAACATATGCATTATATATATATATATATATATATATATATAACATGAATCATTAATAATTTAATAAACAAAGCATAAAAATTTATTACCGATTCTTTAGACAAAATCTAATTTATGTGTGAATTATATATGTCCAAATACTAAATTACGATTATGATGAACTTATTGTTTTCATTTGTTAATAATACTCTAATTTATCAAATTCTTGTGTTAACACTTTAAAATTGATAAACACTTATTAAATAACATCTAATATTATTAATATTTCCAATTTATGTGGAATAAAATTAATATTATTTCTTATCAACTCAATATAATATAAGTTCAACTATATGTCAAATAAAACATTCTTATAATTATGGAACGATATAAATGGTATTAATTATTTTTATTTTTTATTCAACATTCTAATTTTTAGGGTCAGATATGTTTTGCTTAGTTGAAGTTTTTAAAGGATTATCTATGATGAAAATTTCATGCAAAAGATAAAATTTTTGTTGCAAAAAGTTAGAATAAAATTTTTGTTGCAAAAAGTTAGATTTTTTTATGAAATTTTTGCAATTTTTTTAAATATGTTTTTGCTTCAAAATTTTTGTCACAAAAAGTAAAATTTCGTCTCAAAAATTTAGAATTTTTAGGCGCAATTTCTCCCGCTTCTCAAAACTTCAAAATGATATTTTTTGGAATATGTTTTGTGACGAAAATTTCATCGTAAAAGTTCAAATTCCATCGGAAAAAAATTAAAAATTTTGGGTGGGATTTCTCCCGCTTCTACTAATTTTTGAAATGCTTTTTTCGCAAGGAATTTTATAAATTCGTTGTAGAAGGTCATACTTTTTATATATGTGTGTGTTTAGCTCGATTATTTTCTTATTTTCTTACTTTTTCAACTTTCATCTCTTCTTTCTATTTGCCTTTCTCTAGCATAGTATTCTTTTCTACACTTTAACTTATGTTAATTATTACATTGATTATTCAATATACAGTTATAATTTGAATTTTTTTACTAATATGTTTGTATTTTTTTTCTTTGAGCATTTTCTTTTATATTTATAAATTAACTTTTATTTTGAGTTTTGAATAGGTTTCTTCAAAGATATGGGGCATTTGAAGACTTTTACAAAATAAACTATATGAGTTACTTTAAAGTAGATCGTCTTGAATATTGTATTGCATTTATTTTATTTTTAGAATTGCTTTTGTAAAATAATGATTGTCAAGTATGAACTTTGATTTTGAATGATTGCTTTGTACCTTTTTCCCTTTATTTTTGCTTTTGAAATTCTATATGTAGAACAAATTTTACATATTGAAATTAGGATTGTAATGATTTTATTATAATTTATTGTTATTTAATAACAATATTCTTATATGAAATTAATGTTTGTCATGAAAAGAACTACTCTTTTATTTTCAATTTTTTTTACAAAATTATAATTTTCATTTAATAATTTCAAAATTGCAAAAAAAATTAATTTTCAAATTTGTAATTATTTTGTTTTGTGACCATTATATTGTCGCAAAATCTCACCTTTGCGACAAAATAGTGGTTGCCAAAGAATTAAAAATTTAAATGCTACTTATTTCAAAATAAAAATAAAATTAAAACTAATCATTTAAACTACAATTTTCTTTTGTGGAATTTTTATTTTTAAAGGTTATGCTAAAAAAATTTCCATTCGAAATTGTAGCACAAATTAAAATAAAATTTTCAAAAAAAAATCAAATACCATTTTTCGTTATAGATTTTTTTATTTTTAAAGGTAATACTAATAATTTTCTATTTCAAATGGTAGTACAATTTTTAATTGTTATTGTTTATTATTTCTCAAATATGAGGCGTTGTTATAGTAATGATGTTTAATATATTAACTGAAAATTTCTCATTGTTAAAGATTTAGCTTAGTAGTTTCAACACTCTCCCTTCTCATATATAACCTAGGTTTGAGTTTTTTTTTTTTTAAATTTCTTAAATAAGATAAATGAGTGCAGAGAGAAATATACCCTCATTGGCTAATGGATTGACTAACGTAATTTAAAAATTTGGGATCTTTATGTTACTTCGTCGAAGGTTGGGAAGAGAGTGTTACTTTGCCCAAACTATGGGGGTGACAATGTAAATTAATCAATTGTAGACCATAAAGTTTCAACTGCCTCAATAATTGATTTGGAAACATGTGATGCTCGATTGGCTCTCTTCTGCATACACTAGTGTAATGTTATTTAATTTGTGGGACAAGTAAGAAGCATGTGCTTACATATTACGTATCACGTCATCAATTTACTTTATTAGTGAATAAAAAGTTATATTAATAACATTTCCTTACTAAGAAACACTTACATGGGACATATTTACTAGGTCTTCTTGCTGATTTGATTAGGCCATGCAATTAGAATCTGACATATTATCATGAGAGGTTGAAAACATGAAATAAGTGGATTGGAAAAAAAAGAAAAAGAAATTGAGACAAGTTAGCATTAGTAACTAAAACGAAGCAATTGTTTATTAAACTTGTAGATATAACATAATATAAATGGTTAGACATACCATATTTGCGCAGTGACATGGTATACCAAGCTCACAGAAGTATTTTCTATACTCTAGAATATGTATTAAAATAATTCATAACTTTATTCTTTAAAGTATATATAAGCACAGTTTGTCCCCAAGTAAAGATCATAATCTATTGTGTAATTGACACATCCGAAAAAAGATTGTCTCCCAAGTATAGGAGTGTCGAAGTAATAAAACCCGGTGAGACCGGGGTCGATCCACGAGGAAGGGGATTTAAGCGTTACAAATTATAAGCTAAACAAATGTGATATGGATGATTCAAAGAGGTGACATGATAATATCAACAAGTATGTAAGATGGTAGGTGGTATTACCGACCATTCTCTTATAAAACAAAAAGAAGAGGAGGTAAAACCATCCATAGAAATAGGTGGTATAACCAACCATAGTAAATTAAAGAACAATTTCATAAGGTGGTAGAACCTACCATAGTAAATAAAATAAAAAGTTCATAAACAATAGAATAATTAAAATACAAGAGGAATTAACACAATAACAATGAAGGCTAAGGTTAGGGGATCCGCCCTTGATATTTCAAATAAGGATAATTAACCCATTTTAGTTAGATGAATTATATTTGTTTCATCACCAATATTTATACCACTTCTTGTAAATGGATTCAAGCATCCAATGTGCCAATCATCATATGTCTATAACAAATCAAGGTTCCTAACTAGATTCGTGTCGGTAAGGAAGAACCATACATCATCTAAAAAGGATCCAAGCATTTGATGTGCCAAGGATTGTCGACAATGGATCAAGACCTCCACTTTACGAGTGGTGTCAAGATTAATTAAGAAATTAAATATAAATCATATTGAATAAAAATTATAAGATTAAGATTATTAAGCACATATTAAGGGTTAGAGAATCCTTATTCTCATATCAAGGGTTTCACCCTTTCACCTTAGCAAAAGAGAAATTAGAAGAACATTATAATAGAAAGAAAATAAAATGCAAAAAAAAGGAAATTCATTAATAACATAAACACACAAACACAATACAAGATCCTAGCCAAAGCCAAAATGTTCCAGCCAAGGCCAAGATGCCCTAATGGGTCACAAGGCACCTCTATTTATAGATACATCCAGGGGCAAACTTGTCAAATTACAAGGCCATAATTGTCAAATATTAGTTGTAAATATCTTTGACAATTGGGATCATTAGGCACCGACATTGACCATCAATTTTGACATCGAAATGTTGTGAATTTTAATCACATGTCTTCATGAACGTTGTATATATTTATCTCAGCTTTCTAGAACATATTTATTTGCACAATTTGGATACGTATTTTGAGAGATACGGTCCAAATACTGAGGCCTGGTCAGACTGGGCCGAGACTGTAGATGGGTTCATTTCAAACCCAATTTTGGTCCACTAAGAGCCCGAATTTGATGATGCTTGTGAAATGCAATCTTGTAGACAATTAAATCAGCTTTCCAAAACATTACGAATTGTACCATTCTGATCTATAAATAGAGAGTTATGTCCATTTTACCGAACCTGTAACAAAACCAAAATTAAGAGGAATTAATTCCAAAGATGCAAATGCTACAAATATGCTTAAGTTGAGAATTTTAATGACACTATTAATGCAATATGATGAACTAAACTCTTATTAAACATGCATATTTAAGTGTTCATCACACCCCCCAACTATCTTATTGCTAGTCTCTAGCAATTAAAGCGTTATTATTTAGAAGTGATTTATAGAATTTTACATCCAAGGTGGTCATTATTGCACTCTCCTTGATTTTATCCAAATAAACAAACTCTTATCTGATTTTTTTTTTAATGACTCATGCACCCTTCAGTCAAGATATTAACAAACCTTCTTTTTGTGTTCAGTTGACACATAACTATGGGCTTATTAGAAAGAAGCCATATTGGTTCTAATATTTGTTGAAGCTAACAACTTTAAGCAGGGAGCATTTATTCACCATTATGTATATATATATATATATATATATATATATATATATATATATATATATATAGTTTTTCTTCTTTTTTTTCTTTCTTTTTTTTTTTTGAAGGAATGCATCTTTAACCCATGTAGCGAGCCTTAGGCTAATGACTCCCAGACCAGTTGGCCTTAGGGCATTAGGTGTTAAGACACCCCTTTGAGCTTAACAACACGGGTTGCCGATGCTTTATTTTTGTTTAGAAACTTGTGGATAGTACAATGTTCAATCCCATTAAGCTTTCTCCTTAATCCATGTAGCGAGCTTTGGGCCAATAGCTCCCAAACCAGTTGGTCTTAGGGTATTAGGTGTTGAGGCACCCCTCGGGCTTAATTGGTCGAATTAAGGAGGCTACGAGACCAAACTTATCCACAATTGTTCTCTTCTTTTTTTTCTTTTTACTTTTTTTTCGCTTTTTTTTCTTTTTTTTTTTGCTCTTTTTTTTTTAACTTTCCCCTTCCTTTGTGTTGTTATCCTAAACAAAACAAAAGAACTCAAATATTACAACATTCCATTTTGCCACCCACAATCACGCATCAAGGTATGTGTGTGTGTGTGAAGAAAGGTTCATGAATACTTGCTTAACGAGTACATAAGCACACAGTTTATTAAATGATAATGTTATGAGAGTTCATAGATTTGAATAATTCAAAGTGAAATGAATAAGTCCTCCTTGTTATAAAATTCAAAAATCAAGACTAAATAATATTAGATTAGCTAAAATAAGTTCACAAAATCAAAATAAAATGACAAATTGGTTAGAATGGGTTTCAAGAGTTCAAACTGGTCCTCCCTACTCTGCCATTCCTGACCCAGAATGCGTCTCAAGAGGATTTGAACTCCTTACACCACACTCTGAATCTAATTACTAACTCGCTTTTTTTTTTGCAAGAAAAAAGAAAATTCAAGACACACTTATGGCTACTATCCTTCCCCCCCAACCAAATGAAACATTGTCCTTAATGTTTAAATGTAAAGAGATAAAGTATAGGAGACATTACCTGAAGCTTCTGTTATTCAAGAGAGATGACCTGAAAGACTCATAAAATAACATGCTAAAAATAAATAAAATAAAAGACAAAAAAAAATTACAAACGGAGATTCAGATCCAATTTGCACTTTTTGTTTTGCCCTCCTGCCCAATTAATTTGAGTACTAGCTGGGTCAGGTTCATACTTAACTTCTTGTAATTTGTTAAGTAACTCACCAGCAGAAGTGGCAGAAACAAGGATCTTTCTCGCTGAATGAGGGATAAAATTTTGTTCCACAGTTGCATCAACAAACTTATCAAAGGATCAAAGAAATTTTTAACATTCAACAAACCTATGGGTTTTTGATGGAGATTCAGTTGGGCCCAAGAGGCAATTTGAAAATTTTCTTCAAGAGTGCCAAAGCCACCTGGTAAAGCAATAAAGGCATCTGAATTGATGAGCATATGTGCCATGCGTTCATGCATAGAGGATACCTGTAACTCCTTCCCAACCGTTTTTCCAACAATGCTTTCTACAGCCAAAGCTTTAGGAATAACTCCTAAAACTTGAGTACCTCCTACATGTGCAGCTGTTGACACACAACCCAATAACCCGAGGCTACCTCCCCCATAAACCACATGAATCTTTCTTTCAGCCAGTAGCCTACCAAGATAATTCGCTACTTCTACGAACTCTTCACTTTACCTGGTCGAGATCCACAGAATACACATATCCTTTGGATTCGACGTTTTGAAGTTCCCTCCATGTCTATGTAACTCTCTAACTATGTATGAAGAAGAGAACAAGAGATGTGGTATTTATGGAGTACAAAAAGGTATGCTAATGATGACATCCAAATAGGTAGCTCGGCTGCTTGTTGAAAAACTTGACAATTATGCATAGAAATTCAAATAAAAGACGATGAAATAAGACACCATAAGTCAAACAAAAGATACAAATTGAAAGATGACAGCTATGAGGCATTAAAATTCAAAAATGATGGCACGCATGCATATGTACAGGTAGTTGTGACTGTGGCTCACATCTTCCTCTGGTTTTACGTCCAGAAACGGCTTAAACACCTTCTATGAGTTGGGGATATGCTTCCCATCCAGTTTTTTTATAAACTGGCAAACAGGGTCGTTTTGAGTCAGATTCCCAAGACTATGAAGAAAAATGAGAGAAAAGAAAAGAAAATGAATGCAAGGTGAGCAACAGTATTTAGGGAACTGAAAAATCGGCTTTAAAAGCCACGGAGTACCGTATCCGCCACTTGATCGGGAAATAAAATAAAAACACACAACTAAAATAAACGCACACAAAATAAAATAAAAACAAACTAGAAATGATAGCAAAAATCAAGAATAAAAATAAAAATGAAAATATGGCATAGATGGATGAAATTTGATCAATCATTATAAAGAAATGCAAAAAGAGGAATCTCTTCGAAAGTGATTTACCACGGTCAAAAATATGCCATTGAGGTGGTACCTTTCTTTTTCCTTTATTTGTGAGAATGAAAGAGATTACCACTATCTAAGTTTGTTTGTCCTTAAAGCATGCATTATTGAGTGTGGATGTTTGTTCCTCCCTTTTTTCGAACCATGGCTCCCAACTCTTAATCTCCTTCACCTGTACAAAATAAAGCAATGAAAATTCTTTAGAAGCAATGGGCACTAGTTGCATACTTGGTTCAAAAGAACTAGGTAACCCGATTTCCGAAGGAGTTGAAAAATTCTCATTTTGGATATAGTCTTCCACGTTAGTTTTTGTCCTATTAGCTTCCTCATTTTCATCATGCTCGAAAAATTCATTAATATCAAAATTTTGGTTAAATTCCTTTGCATGATGCATAAGTGAGGATTCGGTCTTTTCTTTGTTAGGTGTAAGTTGATTAACCTCTTCCTTACCCTTTAGGATTGATTCATCCTCTTTCTCATAAGGGTTAGGAATATGTTCTTGATCAACCTTACCATCATGAAGAGCACTTACCGAATCTTCGAGAAGATGTTGGCTACTTGGATTACTCACATGTGGATTGATGAGGTTTGGCTCGAATTGAGATGGAAACACACCTTTCTCATGAGTACTAAATGCAAATGCAAGTTTTTCAAGAGCATCATTCAAGTTTGCCATAGTTTGGGCAACTTGACTATTAAAAGCCTCTTGCTTTGCAATGAATGAATTCCATGTTTCTTCAAGATCCTTATAAGATGCATGATCATGAGCTTTTTGAAAATTTTGACATGATTGAAAGGGAGGTTGGTAAGATTGTGCATGATTATCATTCCTCCAATCAAAATTCAAGTGATTTTTCCATCCAAACTTTTGTGAGTAAGGATTAGGATTTGACCTTTGGAAAGTGTTTAAAACATTGGTTTGTTCATGGAGACTTTTCCTAAAGGTAGGCATAATTGGGCAACCATCCGTAGGATGATCACTAGAATTAAAAGTGTGACAGACAATTTCTTGCATAGACCACATTTCTAAATCCTCGACTTTTCTAGCTAGGGATGCAAATTTAGCATGATGATCATGATTCTCCCTAATGTTATAAATGCCTCTACTAGATGTTCTTGGTACCTCATAGGTGCCAACATTATTCCAATTTTGAGCATTTTTCGCTAGTAAGTCTAGGTAATCCAAAGCTTCATCAGGGTCTTTATTTTCAAATTGTCCATTACACATTAATTCTACCATTTGCCTAGCTTGATGTGTAAGACCTTCATAGAAAATTAGAACTAGTTCCCATGTTTCCAAACCATGATGAGGACAAGTATTAAGCAATGCTTTATACCTATACCTTCATTGATGCTCGATTTTGACCAAGCTCAATGGGCCAATGACAAAGGTCCAAACATATCTAAATCTAAACCTATTATATTTGAACCTGAATCTGTTACAAAAGTCCATGGCCACATGGCCCTTTAGTATAATTAGTACAATCAGTAAAAGGCCTTTGAACTAAGAATCTAATAACCCAAAATATATAAAGTCTAGCTAGCATCAGTATGCATGCATGCATTCTGTTTGTCATGCTAACTATTGGTCTATAGTTCATGGTATCTTGAAGCCTAGGGCCAAATACCAAGGAGCCCTATTGAATCTATATCAAGTTTGAATATGTATCAAATTTGTATCTTAAGTTGTACTCAGTCTGAGGCCACATGGACCCAAGCTACTTTGGTTGGTATAAATAGAAGACATGAGGCCCATTTAGCCTAATTCATTGAACCCAAAGCCTGCTTCGGGGGTATGTTGGTAATAAATAATTAAGGTTAAAGGTAAGGGCAGGATGGTAAGAAGGGTTTGATTAGGGAGTCCTTCATGCATATCCTTGCATTATCTTAGAAAAACCTTTATTTATTTATTTATTTTATGCATTATCCCACATTATCTTGCATTATTTAGATAAATTCTTAGGCCTTATCCTTATCCAGATAAATAGAATTCCACTTCAATTATTATTCCTATTATTCTTATCTTTAGCAAACTATTCATCAATTATAAAAAGGAGTCAAGGCATGCAGTCAAGGCATTTACAATCACCCAAATCATTCAGCAAATATACATATATAATTAGTTTAAGGCATTTACGTCTTATACGGTTTATAGCCTTCCAAAAAGTATTTCATTCTTCATTAGTTCATACATTACTCTACAAACCCCAAAAACACCATTCAAACACATTCCAAAACTTCATACTCATCATTTAGTCTAAACACACCATCTTGAGGTCATTAGTCCTAATCTAAGTTATATACAGCTAGCCAGGAACTTTTCCTTCTCATCTTCTAAACCTACACATTACAATTTCCTTTTTTTTGGTCACATTTCAAAAGCCTTTCTGGACTATTCCTTCTGATATTCCAAATTCAATAAGCATCTGAAATTGTTTTCCAATATTCGTATTCATATCTAAAACGGTTCTGGATCAATAATAGCACAATTTTCTAGTATTCACATTTAGTTTTCCAGTTAGAATCAACCCTTTATAGTTATACCATCACTTGTCTCTTCTGTTTACTCCCACCTCCACTTTTCCCCCAAGGAACCCTCGACCTTTCCCTGTGTAAGATTCATCGACAAATACCTACAACTTCTTGATTAGTCAACAATTTCGAGGTGACATGGACTAGCTTCCTGATTGTAATGTTCGAAAATATTTTTATTTATTATTCTAGATTAGCAATATAATCCCAAATTCGAGTTCTATGTTTGAAATTTACAAACAAACCTTTTACATTAATTTCAAGGTAACTTTGTATTGAATTGTTAACATTATTTTGGACATGATGATGCCAACTTAAACCTTTTTCTTTAATGAGTAATACTACACATGCAACCCATTCACAACCAATTCTCCCTGCAACATGAGTTGGCAAATTATTACTGGAGATGTAACTTTTCTTATTCATTTTTGTTTTTTCTTCCTCCAGTGAATTTTCGCAAACTCAGGTTATAAGGAGAGTTAGTTGTAAGTGGATTATGGGCATAGCAATGCTTTTAAAATATCCCTCCATTTTTTTCTGAAAAAATATTATTTTACAATAACCATTACATTTTACTCAAAAAGGCTACAAATGCATAAAAATAGTGAGAAGACACAAATATTTTTTTTAAATGAAGTTTACTAATTTTTACACTAATAGATACACATAAATTATAAAGAGAAAGACATAATACAAATATGATATATAACATAGTTATAAAAATATAAATTTGATAGGCTTCTAATTCTTTTTTAAAGAGAGAGACAGTGAAAGATAATCAATTTTTTTTTCAAGAAAGGTGTAGCTGTAAACTATTAGAAGACAAGGAATAAAAAGAAACTAACAAAATTTTAGAAGGGGCTAGGCCGCCTGGGCCTTTAAGTCTCTTCTTAGATCCACCTATGACTTTGATTCCTATTAAAGAGAAACTTTTTCTTCCTTAAGGGCCTAAAATATTGTAGACGATAAAGTTTCAACTGCCTTGATAATTGATTTGCAAACAAATGATGCTCGATTGACTCTCTTCTATATACAATGACGTAATGTTATTTAATTTGTGGGACAAGTAAGGAGCAAGTGCTTACATATTATGCATCACGTCATCAACTTACTTTATTAGTGAATAAAAAAATTATATTAATAACATTTCCTTACTGAGAAATACTTATATGGGACATATTTACTAGGTCATCTTGTCGATTTAGTGAGGCCATCCAATTAGAACATGGTATATTATCACGAGAGGTTGAAAACGTGAAAGAAGTGGATTGAGAAAAAAAAAAGAAATTGAGACAAGTCAACATCGATAACTAAAAAAACAATTATCTATTAAACTTGTAGATATATATAACATAATATGAATGGTTAGGCATAACATATCTGCATAGTGACATGGTTACTAGGCTCACCCATGTATTTTCTTTACCCTAGAATATGTATTAAGATAATTCATAAATTTATTCCTGAAAGTTTATATAAGCACAGTTTGTCCCCGAGTAAAGATAATAATCTTTTGTCTAATATTATCAAAAGCTAAGGTTTTAATTAATCACATAATTATGGTATTATACCTTTAATATTTTAAAATTAATATTTTTTTAAAATCCTCAATAGTAAATAAGAAATTATATTAAACAAATTACATATAAAAGGGAGATATAATGAACCTTATCTTTCAAAATTAAATAATCCTAATACAATAAATTAAAATCTAAACTACTAGTACTTAATAATTTATTTTATAAATACATATTAATTATTGTCGTTGACGTGTATTTATATTTAAAAAAATGCATAATTATCAAATTTGTAATATAAGGAAAATATTTTTTATTTATTATGCTAGATTAGCACTATAATCCAAAATTTGAGTTTTATGTTCCAAATTTGGAAACAAACCTTTTACATTAATTCTAAGATAATTTTCTATTGAATTGTTAATATTATCTTTTAGACATGACAGTGCCAACTTAAAAGTAATTTTTTTAAAGTATGAGTAAAACTACATATACAACCCATTTATATCCAACTTTTCCTACAACTTGAGTTTGCATAATTCTACTACAGATGTAACTTCCCTTATTCATTTTTGCTTTTTTTTTTCCTCCTCCAGTGAATTTTTGAAAACTCAAGTTATAAGAAGAGTAATTTGTAAGGAGTTTATGGATGCAGCATTGCTCTTAAAATATTTCTCCAATTTTTTTCTAAAAAAAATTATTATTTTACAATAACCATTACCCTTTACCAAAAAAGGCGACAAATACATAAAAATAATGAGAAGATGTATACATTTTTTTTTAAATGAAGTTTACTACTTTTTACACTAATTCATACATATAAATTATAAAGAAAAAGACGTAATACAAATATGATCCATAACATAGTTATGAAAATATAAGTTCGATAGGCTGCTAATTTTTTTAAGAGAGAGAGAGTGTGTGTGTGTGTGTGAAGAACAGTCCAACTTTTTTTTTCAATAAGGGTGTAATTGTTAACTATTAGAGGTAGGGAATAAGTAAAAAACTTACAAAATTTCGAAAGGGGCCTCAGCCCCTAGGTCCCTTCTTAGATCTGCCTATGACTTTGAATCTAGTTTAAGAGAAAAAAATTTTATGCGATAAAATGTCAACTACCTTGATAATTGATTTGGAAACAAGTGATGCTCGATTAGACTCTTTTTTGTATACAATGATGTAATGTTATTTAATTTATGGGACAAGGAAGGAGCAAGTGCTTACAATATATTACGTATCACGTCATCAATTTACTTTATTAGTGAATAAAAAATTATATTAATAACAATTCCTTACTAACAAATACTTACATGGGGCATATTTACTAGGTCATCTTGCTGATTTGGTGAGGCTATCCAATTACAGCCTGACATTATGAGAGGTTGAAAACATGAAACAAGTAGATTGAGAAAAAAAAAAAAGAATGAAATTGAGGCAAGTGAGCATTGGCAACTAAAAAGAACAATTATTTATTAAACTTGTACATATAACATAACATGTATGGTTGGGCATACCATATATGTATAGTGACATGGTATACTAGGCTCATTCAAGTATTTTCTTTATGCTAGAATGTGTATTAAGATAATTTATGACTTTATTCTTGAAAGTTTAGATAAGCATAGTTTGTCCCCCAGTAAACATCGTAATCCTTTGTCTAATATTAACCAAAACTAATGTTTTAATTAATCACTCAATTATGGTATTATACCTTTAATATTTCAAAATTAAAGTTTTTTTAAATCTTCAATGGTATATAAGAAATTATTTTAAACAAATTACATATAAAGAGGAGATAAAATCAACCTTATTATAAAAATCAAATAATCATAATACAATAAATTAAAGTATAACATACTACTACTTGGTAATTTATTTTATAAATACATATTAATTATTGTCATTGACATGCATTTATTTTTAATAAAATTGCATAATTATGTCATTGTCATGTATGAAAAATATTTTCATTTATTATTCTAGATTAGCACTATAATCCAAAATTCGAGTTCTATGTTCAAAACTTGCAAACAAACCTTTTACATTAATTTCAAGATAACTTTGTATTGAATTGTTAACATTAATTTTAGACATGATGATGCCAACTTAAAAATATTTAAAAAAAAAATTGAGTAATACTGCTTAAACAACCCATTTACCACTAACTCTCTCTACAACCTAAGTTGGCAAAATCCTGTTAGAGATTCTCTTATTCATTTTTATTTTTTCCTTTTCCAATGAATCTTTACAAACTCAAGTTGTAAGTAGAGTTGGTTTTAAGTGGATTGGGGGGACAGCATTGCTCTTAAAATATTTCTCCATATTTTTTTCTAAGCAGTTATTATTTTACAATAACCATTACATTTAACCTAAAAAGGCTACAAATGCATAAAAATAATGGGAAGACAAAAACATTTTTTTTAAATGAAGTTTACTAGTTTTTACACTAATTGATACATATAAATTGTAAAGAGAAAGACATAATCCAAATATGTTATATATCATAGGTATAAAAATATAAGTTTGATAGGCTACTAATTTTTTCTTTAGAGAAAGAGAGAAAGAGAGAGAGAGAGAATCCAAAAATTATTTTTTTCAAGATGGGTGTCAATGTAAACTATTAGAAGTGAGGGAATAAATAGAAACAAATTTTCATAAAGGGCTCGGACCCATAGGTCCCTTCTTAGATCCACCTGAATTTAATTCCCATTAAAGGGAACCTTTTTCTTCGTTAAGGGTCCAAAAAATCGTAGACCATAAAGTTTCAACTTCCTTGATAATTGATTTGGAAACATGTGATGCTTGATTAACTCTCTTGTGTAGACAAGGATGTAATGTTATTTAACTTGCGGGATAAGTAAGGAGTAAGTGCCTAAATATTGCATATCGTCATGTCATCAATTTACTTTGTTAGTGAATAAAAAAACTATATTGATAACATTTCCTTACTGAGAATAACTTACATGGGACATATTTCCAAGGTCATCTTGTTGATTTGGTGAAGCCATCATTAGAACCTGACATATTGTTAAGAGAGGTTGAAAACATGAAACAAGTGGATTGACAAAAAGAGAAGAAACTGAGACAAGTTAGCATTGGTAACAAAAGAAAAACAATTGTTTATCAAACTTGTAGATACAACATAATAAAGATGATTGGGTATACCTGACACATCCAAAAATAGGATTATCACTCAAGTATAGGAGTGTTGAAGTAATAAACCCGGTGAGACTAGGGTCGATCCACAAGGAAGGGGATTTAACAGTACAAACTATAAAACGAGAGAGTAAGATATAAATAATGTAAATAAATGACAAGATAATGTTAACAAATATAAGTAAAGATGGTAAGTGGTACTACTGACCATTCAAATGTAAAATAAAAATAAAAGATGGTAAGACCATCCATGGAAATAGGTGTTAAAACCTACCATAGCAAATGAAAAAACAAGTTCATAAGCAATAAACGAGAATAATTAAAATACGCAAGTAAGAATAATTAATACAATAATAATGAAAGCTAAGGTTACAGAATCCACCCTTGATATTTTAAATAAGCATAAGTAACCCGATTATAACTCAATTGGAATCCATATATCAAGGAGGTTCTAATTGGAATGTATGTCGTTTAAGCCCAATTTAGTTAGATGAATTATATTTGTTTCTTTACTAATATTTATACCACTTCTTGTTAATAGGTTCAAGCATCTAATGTGTCAAAAGCTGCACTTTTCTCTCTCTCTCTCTTTTTTTTTTTTTTTTACTTTCCTCTTCCTTTTGTTGTTATCTTAAACAAAACAAAAGAACTCAACTATTGCAACATTTCATTCCACAACCTACAATCATGCATCAAGGTATATGTGTGTGTAAAGAAAGGTTTATGAACACTTGCTTAATGAGTACATGAGCAAAAAGTTTATTAAATAATAAAGTTGTGAGAGTTCATAGATTTGAATAATTCAAAGTAAAGTGAATAAGATAACCTCGTATAAAATTCAAAAATCAAAACTAAATAATATCAAGTTAGCTTAAATGAGTCTTCAAAAGTGCAAAATCAAAACAAAATGACAAATTGGTTAGAATGGGTTTCAAGAGTTTAACTTGCCCCTCTTTACTCTGCTATTCTTGACCTAGAACGCATCTCAAGAGAATTTGAACTCCTTATACCACACTCTGAATCTAATTACTAAGTCACTTTTTTTTTTTTTTTTGCAAGAAGAAAATATAAGACACACTTATGTCTATTATCCTTCCCCGCCAACTAAATAAAACATTGTCCTCAATGTTTAAAAGTAGAGAGATAAAGTATAGAAGACATTACCTGAAGTTTTAGTTATTCAAAAGAAACGACCTGAAGGACACGTAAAATAAAATGCTACAAATAAAAGAAAAGAAAAATTACAAATGGAGCCTCAGATCCAATTTGCACTTTTTGTTTTGTCCCCCTGACCAATTAATTTGAGTTATTGCTAGGTCAGGTTCACACTCAACTGCTTGTAATTTATCAAGTAATTTATTAGCAGTAGTGGCAGAAACAAGGATCTGTCGCACTAAATATGGATAAAATTTTGTTCTACAGCTACATCAACAAAACGTATAAAAGGATCAAAGAAATTTTTAACATTCAAGAAACTTATGAGTTTTTTATGGAGATTCAATTGGGCCCAAAAGGCAATTTCAAAAATTCCTTCCAAAGTACCAAAGCCACTTGGTAAAGCAATAAAGGCATCTGAATTAATAAGTATATATGTCATGCGTTCATGCATAGGAATAACACCTAAAACTTGACTGCCTTTTAAAAGTGCAGCTATTGAGACACAACCCATTAACCCGAGGCTACCTCCCCCATATACCACATGAATCTTTCTTTCAGCTAATAGCCTAACAAGATAATTTGCTAATGTTACAAGCTCTTCACTTTTTCCAAGTCGAGATCCACAAAACATACATATCTTTTGGATTCGACGTTTTGACGTTCCCTCCACATCTATGCAACTCTCTAACTATATATGTGAACTGAAGAACAAGAGATGTCATATTTATGGAGTACAAAAATGTATTCTAATGATGACATCTATACAGGTAGCTCGACTGTTAATTAAAAAGTTTGACAATAAAGCATAGAAATTCAAAAAAAATTGATAGAAATAAGACAACATAAATGCACAAGTCAACCGAAAGATATAAATTCAAAAATGATAACTATAAGGCATAAAAATTCAAGAATGATAGCACACATGCATATGTACGGTAGTTGTGATTGTGGCTCACATCTTCCTCTGGTTTTATGTCCAGAAATGGCTTAAACACCTTTTATGAGTTGGGGATATGCTTCCTATCCAATTATTTTATAAAATGGCAAACAGGGTCATTTTGAGTCAAATACCGGAGACTATAACGTTTCTGCTCTTCTCAAAATTGTGTCTGTAATTTCAAAATTTCACGCTGCACAATTTCAAAAGATTGCGTTTCAAGAGTCAATTTGATATTATCCAAAGACTCCTTACTCAGTCCATTCTTGAGAATTGTAGCTTATCCTCTTGATTGTTAGACAGATATCCCAAGGAGTGACAACGCTGGTTACAAGTCCATCTTACATATTTTCGATAAACTTGTAACCTTTTCGCTCTTCGCTTTTTGGCGTAAGAGCTTTTTCCCAAAGCTGGCAAGTGAGAAACATGATCATCTGAAAATTCATAAGAAAATCGAAACTTGACTTCAATTAACCATCTTAAATCAGTAGGAATACCCTTGCATATCAACGTCCTTAGTCTTTCTGTACGACCTTTGTAAAATTTAAGCAATTCATTTTGAGGAAGAGAGGAAAAATGTCTATATAGATTCAAGAGAGTGGTATCCATGTGAAGAAAATGAGAGAGAAAAAAAAAAGAAAATGAATGTAGGGTGAGTAATAGTTTTTAGAGAACTGAAAAATCGACTTTAAAAGTCACGGAGTATCGTATCCGTCACTTGACTGGGAAATAAAATAAAAACACATAACTAAAATATAAGCACATAAAATAAAATAAAAACAAACTAGAAATGATAGCAAAAATAAAGAATAAAAAAAAATGAAAATATGGGACAAATGGATAAAATTTGATCAATCGTGATAAAAAAAGACCAAAAGAGGAATCTCTTCGAAAGTAATTTACCACGGTAAAAAATACGTCATTCAGGTGGTATCTCTCTTTTTCCTTTATTTGTGACAATGGAAGAGATTACCACTTTTTGAGTTTTTTGTCCTTGAAGCATGCATTCTTTAGTATGGATATTTCTTCCTGCCTTTTCTCAAAACATAGCTCCCAACTCTTAATCTCCTTCACCTATACAAAATCAAGTAATGAATGTTTTTTTGAAACAATGGGATGTTTTTTTGAAACAATGGGCTTTAGTTGCATGCTTAATTTAGATGAATAGGTTTCTGAAGGACTAGAAGAATTCCTATTTTGAATACAGTCTTCCATACTAGTTTTAGTCCTATTAGCTTCCTCATTTTCATCATGCTTGAAAAATTTATTGTTGTCAAAATTTTGGTTGAGTTCCTTTGCATGATAAAATGAAGGCATAGGTGAGAATTCGGTCTTTTCCTTGTTAGATGTAGGTTCATTAACCTCTTACTTACCCTTTGGAATTGATTCAGCATCTTTCTCATAAGGGTTAAGAATGTGTTCTTTATCAATCTTACAATCGTGAAGAGTACTGACCAAATCTTGGTCTAGATGTTGGCCACTTGAATTAGTCACATGTAGATTGATGGGGTTTAGCGATAGTTGAGATGGAAACTCACCTTTCTCATGAGTGCTAAGTGCAAAGGCAACTTTTTCAAGAGCATCATTCAAGTTTGCCATAGTTTGAGCAGCTTGACTATTAAAAGCCTGTTGCTTTGCAATGAATGAATCTAATGTTTCTTCAAGATCCTCATAAGGTGCATGATCATGAGATTTTTGAAAATTTTGAAATGACCAAAAGGGAGGTTGGTAAGATTGTGCACGCTTATCATTCCTCCAAGCAAAATATGAGTGATTTTTCCATCCAAAATTATAGTTTTGTGAGTAAGGATTAGGATTTGACCTTTGGAAACTGTTTAAAACATTGGTTTGCTCATTGAGACTTTTCCTAAAGGTAGGCACAATTGGGCAATCATCCGTAAGATGATCACTAGTATTACAAGTGTGACAGACAATTTCTTGCATAGACCACATTTCTAGGTCCTCAATTTTCTAGCTAGCGATGCAAATTTAACATGAAGGTCATGATTTTCCCTAAGGTTAAAAATGTCTCTACTAGATATTCTTGGTACCTCATAGGTGCCAACATTATCCCAATTTTGGTCATTTTTCGCTAGTAAGTCTAGGTAATCCATTGCTTCATCAAGGTTTTTATTTTCAAATTGTCCATTACACATTAATTCTAACATTTGCCTTTCTTGACATGTTAGACCTTCATAGAAAATTGAAACTAGTCTCCATGTTTCCAAACCATGGTAAGGACAAGTATTAAGCAACGCTTTATACCTATCCTAAGATTGGTAAAAGGTCTCTTCTTGTTCTTGAGTGAAAGTGGTGATTTGCCTTTTGAGAGAATTTGTTCAATAGGGAGGAAACAATTTTTTTAGAAATTGTTGTTGCATTTCATCCTAGAGCTAATGGATCCTGACCTAAGATTTTGTAGCCATGTTTTAGCTTTATCTCTTAAAGAAATTAAAAGGAAAAAGCTTTAATCTAAAGATGTTTATGCTACAATTTTGGTTATGTGTTACAAAACTCTTCAAATTCTCTCAAGTGCAAATATGGGTTTTCAACATCTAGGCCATGAAAGTGGGATAAGAATTGAATGAAATCTAGTTCATGGTTAAAATATATTGCATCATGAGGGAAGACTATGCATGATTGTACACAAGGTCTTATAAGATTTATGTAGCCCATTAATGTTGTTGGGTTTGAGCGTGTTTTCTGAAGAAGATAAGCGGCTCCTAACAATTCTACTATGCAAAGAGAAAGAAAAGATGAACACATATAAGAAGAATGAAAATAAAAAATGAGAAAAAAAATACTTACAATCTTGTACGCCAAAATTGTAGACCATAAAGTTTCAACTGCCTTGATAATTGATTTGAAAACATGTGATGCTTGATTGACTCTCTTCTATATGCAATCATGTAATGTTATTAATTTGTGGGACAAGTAAGGCGGAAGTGCTTACATATTACATATCATGACATCAATTTACTTTATTACTGAAAAATTATATTAATAATATTTACTTACTGAGAATTACTTACATGTAACATGTCTACCAAGTCATCTTGCTGATTCGATGACACTATAACAAAACAGTCTATTGGTGACCACCTTTTTTGAGGGAAAACCATGCCCTCGGTAATAAACACATTCTTTGATGGCTAAATGACCAGTCGTCATTGTGGTAAAAAGTTTCAATTATTTTTACAGAGGTCAAATTTTCAGTCGAAAATAATACCAAATGCCCTCATAAATGTTATGAGTTGGTACCATGTTCTCCCACCACAACAATTTGGAGGAAAGTGATAGGCCTTTTCCAAGGGCGATATGCTGTCGAAACTGACTTTAACTGCCCTTGAAAATGACTTTTTTTTAGGGTTTATCAATAGAAGCAAAATTTTGTCAGCAATAGTTGCAAAGAAGTCAAAGGGTATTTCATAAAATGCTCTCGAAAATAGTATTTTATTGCCGCCAAACTCTCCCGTCAAGCCAATTTTTAGGGAGTTTTGAAGGGGATAAAAAGGAATTTACCGAGCGCAATGTGCCATTAGTAATGACATAATACACCCTCACAGAAAGGTATTTCGATGCAAATTTGATGAAAAATTATTGTTTTCAATATATTTTTTAATGGTTTAATTCTTAAATTATATAATAATTAGTTAGTCATCAACAGTCATATTAAGACAAAATGGTCTTTTATGAGAAATGAATTGCTTCTTAATGGTTTTGATATTCATGATAGTTAAATTTTTTCTACACATTCTTAACAAAATTTTAATTTAATTTTTTTAGTTTTTAATTTTATTAAAATTATATAAATGATTTTTAAATAAAAATAAAAAGTAAATAAATTAAATAAAATTATATGATTAAACGATATAAAATTTATGCTTAATAGAAATATATTATAATTTAAAATCACTTTAAAATAAATAAATAGTGCAAAAAATTGCTTTCACTCTTACACAACAGCACAACAACCAAAGTGTGACTTTAACAAAGTTATCTATGTAACAAATTTAATTTGATCAACTAAGCTTTCTATACCAAAATTTCCACTAGAAGTGATATATATATATATATATATATAATTATATATATATATATATATATATATATATATATATATATAGCTTTTGAAAAACAAAAAAAAAAATTATTTAAATGTGCCAAGGACGTTCTAACGAATGAAATTTACGTTGTCCAGCCAAGGAGAACTCCCATCACTAGTTTTGCATTCCATTCAATTATAATTTCAAAACCTTGACTTTATAACATATACACACAATTTATACATACATAAAAGAAGGCTTGAAATCCTTAAATACTTTCAGTTGGCATTTTGAGAGAAAACAAATCTTACATTATTTTATTTTACTTTCTTGTTTTTAAATGATTCAGTTATGTGTAACTGAATTAGATGTGGTTTCTAGGATTTGGATTTATTTTAGGAATGTAGTGATTTTATCTTACTTTAGGAATGGGTTTATATTGTGTTGATTTGTGCAATATCCTGATGTGATTTATCTTTCCTATATTTGTAAGATTTGCAGGATAATTATTATTAGGAAAGATCTTGAAGAATCCTTATTCAATAAGAAAAGTTTGCTGGACAAGTTCTATATAACTAGAAGTCTTTTTGTCTATGTTGTGTAACGTTTTTGTTAGCAAGTTGTATAAGTTTAACTTGAGTGTGATAAGTTTTATTCTCTTTTAATGTTTGTGATTAACTAGAAGAGTGGGATTATCTTACTGTGAACACTACAAGAAAATTGACTTTTTACGACAAAATTTTTCGTCGCAAAGAGTTAAAATTTCGTCGCAATAAGTTTTTGCGACAAAAATAAATTCGTCGCGCTCCAGTCGCAATAGGTTTTTTTGCGACGATTCTGGAATTCCTCGCAAAAAAGTCTTTTTGCGACAAAATTTTTCTCGCAAAAAGTGGTATTTTGCGACAAATATTTCGTCACAAAAAAGATCACAAAACGTCAACTTTTTGCGACAAAATAAAAATTGTCGCAAAAGAGTATATTTTGCGATGAATTCCAATATTGTCGCAAATTGTTAGAAAACAACTCATTTTTTAATAAAATTATTTTAGTTAAAAAAGTTTATTGTGACCAATTGTTTCTCGCTAAATACTACCTTTAGCGACAAAAAATTCGTTGCAATAAATTTTTTACATGAAAATTGATTATTTTTTAAGAATTTACAGATTTTATTTTTTAATTAGTTATAAATTTTAGAATAAATGACATGTCTCATTACACAACTTAATTCTTTATATTAATAATTTCATTAATTAACAACAAATTACAAAAAATTTATCACACTATATTTTTACAATATATCAACCTTTGTACATAGCAAAATTAAAAAAAATACAAAAAAGAGAAAGAAAAATACAAAACTTCATCCTCCAAAAATTCTTTTGTTGTTGACTTTGTATGAATCCTCAAATCATCAAGTACAACCCATCTTCAAAAATACCTATTAAAAACAAAAAAATAAAAATAAAATGTTAAGTAATAATTAAAGCATAAAAAATGAGTTTATGAAAAAAACAATGTTGAAGAAGCAAAGAATTTGAGAATGTTGAGAATGTTGAGTTGTATTCCATCTTCAAAAATACCTATCAAACAAAAGACAATAATATCAATCAAATATTAAAATAAATAAAAATATATTAAACTAATAAAGAAAATATATTACAACACAAAAGTAAAAGAAAGAGTAAAAGTATTTACCAAATGTTGGGAATAGGAAAGGAGTAGAGAATTGGAAGTGATAGAAGAAAATGAAACAATCCAAAAAATTAACCCATGTATATATAAAAAAGTTGGATATTTTGCGACGAAATTTTAACCTTTAGCGACGAAAATTTTGTTGCGAAATAGTTTTTAAAATTATAAAAAAATCAAAGCGGGAAAAAGAGTTTATTTCTTGCGACGAATATAAATTCGTATTTCGTCGCAAAAAACCTCATTTTGCGATGAAATTAAATCATCGCAAAACATCATATATTGCGACAAAATATTAATCTTTTTGCGACGAAAATTTTCTCACTAAAAATCTTTAAAAAAATGTTAAAAACTCTTTTATTTGTTATAAAAAGTATACAAATGTGAAAATTATAATAAAAAACTAAGAAGATTTTGAAATTAATCATACTTGGACTTTGATAATTATAAATTTATTTAGTAATTAAATAAATTTAACCAACATAATTAAATTTATTTAATATTAGGTTAAAATTAAATAATTTAATGTCAATTAATTAATCATGTATTAACCACATACATTAGATATATAAAATTATTGCATGGTATTTAGTTAGTTTTAATTTAATTGAGGATAAAAGTGTTAACAAAATACATACAAGTCAACAATCATTAACAAATGTAAAATAGTTAGACATCTATACATATGGCATAACTATCATGTGCGAGCTATTGAAAAAAGTTTTTGTCGCTAAAGGTGTAAAAAATTTGAAATTTAATAGGCGAGAAAAAGTCCACCTAAAATTTAGTTTTTGCGACGAATTTAAATTTAAATTTTTCTCGCAAAAGACCCCATTTTGTGAGAAATTTTAAAGTGGTCGCTAAAAGTCTAAAATGCCAATCTTTAGCGACAAAATGCTAATCTTTTATGACAAAATTTTTGTCACTATAAGTCTTTAAAAAAATATTAAAATTAAAATCTAAATCTAAAATTAAAAATATTTAAATAAACCATACTTAGACTTGGATAATTATAAGTTTATTTATTAATTAAATTTTCATCCATAATTAAATTTATATAATATTGGATTGGTATTAAATAATTTGATGACAAATTAATAAATAATATAACAACCATATACAATAGAAATATAAAACATTATATGGTATTTAATTATTTTTTATTGAGTATTAAAATGTTAATAAAATAGGTACAACAACTCAAGAATTATTTAACAAATGTAAACAATAGTTAGATATTTATACATATGTCATAGTTGTTATATGAGGAATTACAAAAAAAAATTTCTTTAGTGATCAATAAATAATTAGTTATTGATATTATAATCATATATGTAACAAAAAGATTCTATTCATTTTAGCTATAATTTATTTTAATTATCTATTTCTTTTAAAAACACTAAAAATATGTTTTACAAATTTAAAAAATTAATTTGTGATGGAGATAATTTAATTATTAACATATAAACGTATGTCATAATTGTCATATGTATTAAAGTGTTAACAAAATACACACAAGTCAACTATCATTAATAAATGCATAATGCTTAAACATCTATACATATGACATAATTGTCATGTGCGAGTTATTGAAAATAAGTTTTTAATACTTTAATAAATAAATGATCAAATATTCATATTATAATTATTATGTAACAAATGCATTTACTTTTAGTGAATATTTTTTTATTATTTATTCATTTTACAAATGCTAACAATTAATATTTAAAATATCTTGACAAATGCAAACCATAAGTTTGTAATAGTTGTAATTTAATAATTAGATATCTATATATGTCATATTTGTTATTATAAGAAATTGAAAATAAGCTTTTCTAATTTGATTAGTAAATGATTACTTATTCATATTATAATTATATAAAAATGTAACAAAATTGCATTTATTTTCAAGTATAGAATGCCTTTAAATTAATTATCCATTTTTTTATAAAAATAACAATTATTAAAAATATTTTTTACAATTATAAAAAATATTTTTTCATATAAGTAATTTAATTATTAGACATATATACATATACATATGTTACAAGTATCATATATATTACGAATTAAAAATTAGTTTTTGCCATGTATTTATTTTTTGTTATAGAGTTCATTTTAATTATTTATCTCCCTTAAAATAAACTCTAACAATTGTTTAAAATATCTCAACAATTTACTCAAAGCTATACGATAAAAATTAAAAGTCTAAGAGAAATATATTGCCTAAATTAATACACTTTATAACAAAAAAATAAAAAACATAATTATAGGCAACATTACATGATTATTAATTATTTATTTATTTATGTTTATTTGACATATAATTAAACGTTGAAAATTAAATTAGATTTTTAGAAGTTAGATTTTTTTTCCAATCTCGTTTTCATCAATTAAAAATTAGTCATAGTAATAAGTTTATCATAATTGTAATTTAGCAGGTAGACATATATAAATCACACATAAATTAGATTATATATAAATAATTAGCAATAAATTTTATGCTTGATTATTAGATTATTAACGATTCATATCACACACACACGCACACACACACGCGCGCGCGCGCACACACACACACACACACATATACATATAGTTTATTTTAATTATTTATCTCTTTTACAAACACTAAATTTAGAATATCTTAATAGTTTTTCACATTTAAAAGCATGAATGGAATCACAAAGGGTCTTTTTTTTAATAAAAATTTGTATGAATATCCAAATGACCCTACTATATTTAAAAATTGTCAATTTATATAAAATCAAATTAGATTTTTAATACTTTCTTTATTCTTTTTTTTTGTCATTTTTTAAACAAAGACTTATATATTAGACGGACCACGAACAAAGAGAAGAAAACAAAAGAGGAAAGTTATTAAGTTTTAATTTTAAAAAAATAACTTTTTGCGAGGAATTTTTTCTCGCAAAAGGTCATATTTTGCGAGGAATATATATTTTCGTCGCAAAATGTCCAGTATTGTCACGTGTTCATAATAAGTTAGACGGGCTTTTCGGGAGAAATTTTTTCTTGCAAAAGGTTGACTTTTTCGCGAGGAATTTATTGTCGCAAAAGGTCACATCTCGCGACGAATCAATTTTTCGTCACAAAATATCCAATATTGTCAAGTGTGCATGGTAAATTAGAATGGCTTTTCGCGAGGAATTTTTTGTCCCAAAATGTGACTTTTTGCGAGAAAATTTTCCTCGCAAAAAGTCACATTTTGCGAGGAATCACGTTTTTGTCGCAAAACGTCCATTATTGCCACGTTTGCATGATAAAATAAAATGGCTTTTCGCGAGGAATTTTTTGTCGCAAAAAATATACCTTTTGCGACAAAAAATTCCTCGTGAAAGGTAGCATTTTGCGAGGAATCACATTTTTATCGCAAAATATCCGGTATTGCCACGTGTACATGGTAAATTAAAAAGGCTATTCGCGATGAATTTTTTGTCGCAAAAAATTGACTTTTTGCGATAAAAAATTTCTCACAAAAGGTCGCATTTTGTGAGGAATCACGTTTTTGTTGCAAAATGTCCCGTATTACCACGTGTGCATGGTAAATTAAAATGGCTTTTCGCGAGGAATTTTTTGTCGCAAAAAATCTATTTTTTGCGAGAAAAATTTCCTTGCAAAAGGTCACATTTTGCGAGGAATTATTTTTTCATCGCAAAATGTCAAGTATTGCCATATATGCATGGTAAATTAGAATGGCCTTTAGTGAGGAATTTTTTGTCGCAAAAGGTCTTTTTTTCGCGAGAAACATAATTTTGTCGCAAAAAATGTTCATGTTGCTATAAAATTTTTGTCATAAAATCCCGTCTTTGTGTAATACATTTTGCGACGAAAAGTTTGTCGCAATAGGTTTTATTTCATCGCAAAAAATGCTTTCCTAATTAGTCACTCGAGTTTTTAGCGAGGAAATGAATATTCGTCGCTAAAGGTTTTATTTTGCGACGAAAAATTCCTCGCAAAATATCTTTTTTTTTTAAATGCTAACTTTTGTAACGAAATAATAATTTTGTCGCAAAAGGCCGCTTTTTGCGACGAATTTTATTTCGTCGCAAAAAATTTTGTCGCAAAAAACTGTTTTTCTTGTAGTGACATGTAATACAATTTGAGAGGGACTCAAATTGTGGGAAGTGCAATAAGGATAAAAGTTGGTTTGCTATGGATGGAATTCTAGGAGATTAGAGTGTTGTTTATATAGGATAGGTGAGTGTAAGTGAACATAGGATTCATCAATTGCAAAGTTTTAGCCCTTGTAAATGTGAACATCATAGTGAATTGCGGCTTGGCTACCCATGGATGTAGGTTAGTTATAGCTAAACCACGTTAATCTCTTTTGAGCAATTTTACTTATTTTTCGTTATATCTAATTTAACTACTATAATTTTGTTTTACATAACTATGTCTATAGCTTCAGAACTAACAATTGGTATCTGAGTAGAGCACTAATAGATTTGTGCAAATCCTATCATTGTTCTCGAAGCTATGGATTTTCATAAGCATGGAGGGTCAATTAATCATCCGTCTCTTCTTGATGAAATTAATTATGGGTACTGGAAGGCTAAGATAAAGTCTTTTCTTAAGGCAATTGATGAGACGGTGTGGAAAACTATTGTTTATTTATGGAGTCCACCTATTCAAGTTAATCAAGAAGGTGTCAGAGTTGTGAAAGAAGAATCAGCTTCGAATCAACAAGACTATGATACAGTTCATAGAATTCCAAAGCCATTCATTCACTCTTCAATGTAGTCGATCCGAAAGCATTTAGTGTTATTTCTTCTTGCACATCAGCCAAAGATGCATGGGAGAAACTTCAAAAGAAATATGAAAGGAGTGCATCAGTCAAGAGGACTAAAATCTTGATGCTAGCCTCTCAATTTGACAAAATCAAAATGCAAGAGGATGAGACAATTTTAGAATTTTATGCAAGACTTTGTAAGATAACCAGTGCTGCATCTTTGTTGGGAAAGACTTATAGTGATGCAGATGTTGTTCTAAAAATACTAATTCCTTACATAAGAAATATCAAGCCAAAGCCACTATTGTTACTGATACTCAGAATCTTGATGAGCTGAAAATCGATGAACAGCTAGGATCACTTTAGTCCTATGAGTTGACATTCATGCCATAAATCAAGAAAAGCAAATCCATGGCTCTAGTGGCCTTTTCATCAAAAGATGTTGAAGATGATGACAACTTAGAAATCTCAGATGATCAAGAAATGGCTTTAATGGTGAAAAACTTTAAGAAATTTCTTATGAAAAACTCCAAAAAGAAGAATTAGTTTAAGAATCAGAAAGAAAAGAAAAATGTTGCTGACTTGAAGAGATTAAACAAAGAAGGTAAAAAGAAAACTCAAGTGCAATGTTTTTTAGTGCTCAGGATTCGAACATATCGGGTCTAAATGTGCAAATTTAAAGAAGAAAGGTAAATGATTGAATGTTACTTAGAGTGATAGTGACTCTAAAAACAGCGAAGATGAACATCAAGATGGTTACATAGCATTTGTTGCATCTTTATCAGACAAAGGAAAATGAGTCATATTGGAAAAAACTGGATCAGTTATGACTGACGTAACCAATGATGCTAACAGTGAATTTGTTTTTTATCTGAATTATAGGAAAGAACTGTAGGAAGCATACAATGATTTTCATCATGCTTGGGAAATTAAATACAAAAGAATAAAGAGAATGAGAAGAGGATACAAGAGTTGATTAAATAAATTGAAATTGTTACATCTGAGAAAGTGTTTTTGGAAGAGAATGTTGTTGAACTTGACACAACTATTGAAAAACTAAAATTGGAGTTGGCCGAGAAGGACAGTTTCTGTCAAAAAGAAGTAAATAGCTAGATGAAATTCTGATTCAAGGGAGAAACAATAGCATTAAGCATGGATTGGGTTATGAAGCACACAACCAAGCATCCTCTTCAAAGATAACACTTGTCAAATCTTCTGGATCAAGCACTTCACAGAAATCAAAATCCTTAGCAAAGTTAGAACCATCAAAACCTGATATCTCATGCAAATTAGAAAGCTCACAAAGTCCAGGTAAGGGAACTTCAAGTTCAGGTAAAAACCTTTCCTCCAAAAGTTCCAAAAATTCATTTCATAGTGCATCATCACATTCTGTTAAATCCACAATGTCTGTGACTAGAAAATTTGCGTCTACATGTTACTTTTATGGTATTAAAGGACATATTAGGCCTAGATGTTATAAACTGAATAATTTGTTGTATCAAAATAAACATTAGCATAGGCAATCACGTAACACGCAACATGAACAGTCACATAAAGCATACCAAAATTGGGTTAAAAAGAACACATATAAGTGTAATGTTGCTTTATCTACCTTAAATAAATTTACTGATGATTCTTGGTATTTTGATAGTGAGTGTTCAAGACATATGACAAGTAACAAAGATCTGCTAAAAAATTTTAGATCATACAGCCAAGGTCCGATCACCTTTGGAGATGGTGCCAAGAGCAAAGTAATGGGTAAAGGTACATTATGTTTTGATGGTTTACTTGAGTTTCATGATGTTCTTTATGTTAAAGGTCTTAAAGTGAATTTACTCAATGTTAGTCAAATTTGTGATGATAAATATGTTGTAGAGTCCAATAAGAATAAATGTATGGTTCTTGACTTTGACAAAAATTGCATTCTTAAAGGTGTTAGATCTAATGAAAATTGTTACTTATTAACTAAAATGAGTGCATTGCATGTTAAGACCTCTGAAATTGAACTATAGCATTAAAGACTTGGCCATATGAATTATAAAGACTTACTTAAATTAACTAAGACTGGTGCAGTTAGAGGAGTACCTAAGTTTGAACAGAAACTTGACATTGTGTGTGGTCCTTGCCAAAAGGGTAAGCAGATTAAAAGTTCACATGCTTCTAATTCATTTCTTAGTACTTCAAAGATTCTTGAACTATTACATATGGATCTCATGGTCCAATGTTGGTTCAAAGCATTGCAGGGAAAAGGTATGTTTTTGTTTGTGTAGATGACTATTCAAGGTATACTTGGGTTGATTTTGTTAAAAAGAAATCTAATACATTTGATGTGTTTAGGAACTTGTGTGTCAGGTTGGAAAATGAATAGAACAAAAACATTGGAAGAATTATCAAAATCAGAAGTGACCATGGAAAAGAATTTGAAAATAAGAGTTATGATGATTTTTGTAAACTTCATGGCATCATACATGAATTCTCTGCTTAAAAGACACCTGAACAGAATGGAGTAGTGGAGAGGAAAAATAGAACCTTACAAGAAATGGCTCAAGTGATGTTGAACAGCAAAAGGCTTATAAAGAGGCTTTGGGTAGAGGCAATCAATACAGCATGCTATATCATCAACAGACTCTTCTTAAGACCAGGAACCTGTCAAACACCTTATAAGCTACTGAAAGGGAGAAAGCCTAATCTCAGATATTTCCATGTGTTTGGTTGCAAACGTTATATCCTTAATGACAGCGAACAACTTGGCAAATTTGATACCAAAAGTAATGATGGTGTTTTTATTAGTTATTCACTAAATAACAAAGCATATAGGATTTATAACATGAGAACTAAGAGCATTATGGAATTTTGCAAATGTTATGTTTCATGAATGTGATGATTTTGCAGATTTTTCACATGAAAAAGCCATAGAAAGTCTTAGAGAATCTACTGGAAGAACTAAAACTGATTTTGTAGAAATACAGTACCAGTCACACGAAATGAAACTGTGAAGTTAAGATAGATGAGATTGCAATGTCTGGCAACATTGATTTCAACAGAAATGAAATTAGAACTGATGACAAGAGTAGAGATCCCCCAACCTGGATTCAAAAAGCACATCCTATCACTTCTGCCATTGGAAGTCCAGAAGGTGGAGTTAAAACCAAAAGTAAGGTAAGGAATCATGTGAGTCTTTCTTGCTATGTATCACTTGTAGAACCTAAATCTATGAATGATGCCCTTAAGGAAGAAGCCTGGATCTAAGCTATACAAGATAAGCTAAATCAATTTGAAAGAAATCAAGCGTGGACTTTAGTTCCCAGACCTAAAAACACTAATGTTATTGGAACTAAATGGATTTTTAAGAATAAAAGTGATGAAAATGGGCAAGTGCTTAGGAATAAGGCTAGATTAGTTGCTCAAGGGTACACACAAATTGTGGAAATAGATTTTGATAAAACCTTTGCACCTGTGGCTAGGTTAGAATCTCTTTAGTTGTTGCTTGCTATTGTATGTATGTTAAACTTCAAACTCTTTCAAATGAATGTTAAAATAGCTTTTTTTCTAAATGGCATTTTAAATGAGGAAGCTTTTGTTAAGCAACCAAAGGGCTTTGTTGATCCTAAACATCTCACTTATGTTTACAAAGTGAAAAAGGCTATGTATGGTTTGAAACAAGCTCCAACCGCTTGGTATGAAAGGGTTATAACCTTTCTCCTTGGCAAAGGATATACTAGAGGCAGCAATGATAAAACCTTGTTCATATAGCATGCATCTAAGTATATTATTATGGCTCAAATCTATGTTGATCATATAGTGTTTGGTTCTACACTTGATGATAACACTAATAAGTTTGTTGAGCTTATGCAAGGAGAATTTGAGATGAGTATGGTAGGTGAACTACCTTTTTTCTTGGACTTCAAGTCAAACAGCTTGATGATGGCATTTTCATCTGTCAAACTAAGTATGCAAAGCGCCTAGTAAAAAGATTTGAAATGGACAAGAGCAAAGCTATCAGAACACCTATTGCTACCAATCTCAAACTGTCAAAGGATAAGGCTAGAAATAAGGTTGATCAAAATCTATACAGAAGCATGATTGTAAGCCTTCTCTATCTTATAGCTTGACATCAGTTTCATTATAGGTCTATGTGCTCGATTCCAGTCATGTCCAAAAGAACGACATATGGCAGTAATTCTACCTCTCTTCTTTCTAGATTTTTCTTCTTCTTTTCCTTTAGGGGGTGTTTGGTATAGGTGTTTAGCTTCATGGGAATAGGTTTCACATTACTGGAAAAATAAAATATGGGAATCTGATTTCTGAGAAAGAAACTTTACTTTGTTTGGTTGTCTATAAGAATCTTATTCGTAATTCCTGAGGGAATCAGATTACTATGTTTAGTTACACACAGGATTGTAATAAATTTGATCAAAGTGTGAGTAAGCTTTAGAATTAAAATTTTTGTAACATGTAAAAGATACTTTTTTTTCATGTTCTAGTATACAATAAAAAAATTAAAAAATTACGAGGATAATAATTTTGAATATTTTAAAATTAAATATAAATGATCAATTTTTTAAAACTATTTTAAATTTATTAATAAATCTCTATAAGCTATATTATAAAGGTCAGACAAAAAAGTGTTTAAAAAAATCAGCTTTAAATATTAAAAACTAATTAACATGTAGACTAGTTTTAAATATAAAGAAGAAAAATCCTACATTCATGGACACATACATGATACAATAGCATAAAAACTCCCATTAAGCCATCGTACCCAATGCTAATTATAGGTAAACAAATTGTTGTTTGAGTTTTATTTGTGTTAAAATCGAGTGAAGCACAATTTAATTCACAATTAATAACAGCAAGGTAATTTCCTTTTCACCCCTCTTCCTCGTCTTTCTCCTTCCCTCTTCCTTCATGGTTCTTTCATCTCCCCTCTCTCTCTCATCTTCATAAACAAAAAACCCATCGATGAAGCCTTTAAGAAGCTCAAAATCAAGTGCAAATCTGGTGTAGATCTAGTTTTGGTGTTGTCTTCTCTAGCCCCACGTTCAAGGATAGGTCGACTTTGGTGTTCTATCCTTTGTCTCCTAATTTCTCCTATGGTTTCTTTCCCCTCCCAAATCAGAAAACTGAAGCAGAATATTGAAGAATGCAAGCTAGGATGGTTGTGGCAAACCTGCGGTGCAGTGTTGTGGTGGTTTTATGGCAGATGTTTTGGGTGACTTGATCTGAGTTTAGCGAACTTGGGATTCAAAAATTTGTCCCTTTTATTTTGATGTCAGTAACTTATGTTGGAATTTCATTTGATTTTTGTTTTATTGATGGAATTACTTATGTTGTAATTTTAATTTATTTTTCATTTTCTTGATGGTTGGGGTTGAAGAAGAGGAACGAAGGGTTAGGGATTTCATGTTTTTGTCTGTAGGGAGAAGGTTTCACTTTCCCAGCAATCATAAACTCTCCTGTATGAAGGGTTTTAGATTACCCCATAAAGTGGGTATATGAAACCCATGAGTTATTTAGATGTCAGGGATAAAAAGCCCATTAACCAAACCAAACATGAGTTAGTATTCCCATTCCCATTCCCAAGCAATCAAACCATCATACCAAACACCCCCTTAATTCCTTACAATAGTTCGAGAGAGAGAGAGAGAGAGAGAGAGAGAGAGAGCTAGGGATTCTTAAGAAAGGGAAGAAATGAATTCTCTAAAGAGGCCTAAAACCCCTACCCCTTATATATAAACATAAGCACATATTTCAAGTTAGGGCCTTTACTTAGTAAATCTTTCAAATATGCACCTTAAATTTTATATCCAAAATCATAACACTTCGACACACAAGCAATAATATACGTGTACTCTAAAATAAAATAATGTCACGGCCACTTCCTACTTTGGGATGTTACAGAGTTTAGTCTGACAATCCAGGTTATATCGGGTCCATGCTATCAAATCCTAAGAAACAGAAGGTCCAAACCTCCTCTCATTCAATCAATCATAATAGTCTATACGTGGCACTTTGTATTGTGTGTGACACTTTTTGGTTCCCATAAACCTTCAAGAGGTGTCCTTCATGCATCCAGTCGCTCAATGAGAGCTTGGGTCTTAAGGTTTTGGGCATGAATTTCACTTTCATAGCATATCACATAACATTTTCACCTCATTTCATGCCATTACATATCAAATCCATATGCACAAATTTTATGCCATCACATCTCAAATCCATATGCACAAGATCACGATCAAGCTTTCAATCAAAACATAACTTTCATATTTACATAAGCATTTAGAGCAACACACATCTCAGAAATAATAATATATCCATTGTGACCTCAGTTAGGAGTCTAGCATACTTACCTAATTAAGCTTCACTGCAAAGATCCTTGTTTCAACCTAGAAATCATCAAAAATTTCCTTAGGGATCACTAAACACAATAGTAAAAGGTGATCCCTTCACTGACTCAATACTGCACATGCTTGATTGAATGATTTTTAGAAAGTTGATGCTTGTCCCAATTCTTACAAAAATTTGTAAAAATCAATTAAATGTATATATAATACCTTATTAAAATTATCATATTAAAATGAGATCATATACCCCTTGGAAACTACTTAATTTTGTACAAATTCAAATTTTGTCTAGTAGCCTTTCAGACTAAGCAGCATGACTTTGAAAATTCATAAAAGTTCTAACAATGATCAAATCATTATAAAATTCTCTAGTCTAATAAAATACATATACAAGATTCATCCCTCCAAAAATCATAACTTTTTGTTAAGTTTAGGTTTGTCAAAAGCAAATCATTTTGCTTACTCTGTTCTAAAAGTTGAAAATTTCAGATTTACTAACACAGCCTTGAAAAATCATAACAATTTCCAAAAAACTTCAAACATCATAAAACTTTCCAGTTCATGAGAAAACATACTCAAGATTTCACATACCAAAATCAAGAGTTTTGATGAAGGAAAAGTCCCTCATCCATAGTTTGCTTCCCATGCACTTTTTTGAAATAGGAGATTTTTAAAATATGTTTCAGCAGGGTTTAAAAATTCACGAAAAATTGCGTATTTCAAATTTTTAGGTGAATAAAAATGCTAAAGGATCTTGAATATGTCTACTTTAACATATAAAAAATTTATAGTAAAAAAGAAACCCTAGAATTTCTGCGAGGTTTTGGATTATAGACTGCTCAACAACTAACCATGCAAAGTTTTTAGCTCAAGCATCACCTATGGCTTCCTAACATCATCCAACCCTTAGAATCTTTTACAACTTACAATAAATCATGATTTCTATTGAATTTCAGAGCATATATGACATAAAATACCATAAACTACTCTATAACACAATCATGACAAAATTCATGTATCAAGACTAGGACTTAGAGAATGAGATGAATTCTACTCTCTTCTTCCTAGATTCCTCTTCTTCTCCTTCTCCTCTAATTTTCTGCAATATAGGGAGGGAAAAAGAGAGAGCTAGGGATTTTGGAAAGAGAAGTAAATCTATAGAGAATGCCTTAAACCCTCGCCCTTTTTATATTATATTATATATATCAGGTTAGGGCCTCCATTTCACGAAGCTTTCAATTAGCCCCCCCCTTAACATTTTTATTTCCATTACCAACACTTGAGTGCACACAACAAATGATATACATGCACTTAAAACACAACTAATGTTGGGATCACTTACAAATTTAGGATGTTACATTAAGTATATAGAATTTGAGCTTCTTTAAATCTTGCAAAAAATATATATCAATAGTACATACTTAAATTTAAAAGAGTCAAAACACTTTGCATTCTTAAAACAAGTTAACAAATTCCACATGTCACTAGATGCTTAAAACTAAAGCAAAAATTAGATCAATAAAAAAACCTGAGTCCTTTTATATAGAAGGGTTGATTATAAATTTTCAAAATCTTGAGGCAGGAAAAAGACCAGCCCACTATGTAGGTCCACCCATGAGCATTTTTGTTTGACAGCAAGACAAAATTCTTTCTGTCTTTCTATTAAAAAGGATTTATGTTGTCTAAAATTTTTTAGGAGTAGGTCCATTTTTATAAGGCACCCCTAAATTTGTATTGGTTTTAGAATTTAACTATTTTTTGGTTAATAAATTTTATTACACAAAAAAATATAGTTAAATTTAGTATTAATTTTCAAAACCAATTTATGTGGATATTAACTGTATAATAATCTTCATTTTAATTATCATTGTAAAATATAGTAAAACCTTGAAAACATCTTGCTATCTTTCTTCCTCTCTAGTCTCTATAATGGGTTGGGCACATTTTGCTCACAAGGCAAGGACAGTGAAAGACAAGCATGAAGCTTTGTATTGTGTGTGAATTTTTGTTTTCCTTGGGAACAATAATTCTACATAGGGTGAGGCTATTTGCATCCAAATATTTTCTCCACACATCCCCTCTACTCAATAAATCTTTTATTAGAATTTAGAATTTTTATTTTTACCACACATCAAGAATCATTTTCCTCATTAAATTGATTTATTTAATCTACGCACCAACCATTTTCCTAAACAAATTTATTTTCGTCCTTTCACTTTTTGGACATTTTTAAGAGATTGTTTGTTAGGAATTTTGATAAAAATCTAATATATTTTTAGTACAGTTAGAGAGAAGGTGAACTAACAAAGCACTTGACCAAAAATTAATCTCTTAACTTTAATCTTTTTCGTTTCAAATGAAGAGTTTTTGCTTTATTTCCTGCATACATAGTACCACTCTTGGTGATGAATACTATTGAAGTTAAGCTAGGTCAATAGGAGTAAGGCTTTACTCCCTTCCTAGGCACAAAAATAATAATTATAAACTAGGGTGATTTATTTGCTATCGTATGTAAAATCTCTTCCGCAAAATTAATTTTTTACACAACTTTGATTGTATTGCAATTTTAGGAATTAAGGTTTTATGACTTGTTAAATGTGAATCTTAGAAATTAATCTCAAAGTAGCTCATATGGCATAATATTGTTAATTAAGAGGATGTTGACAGTGGACTTTCTAGTCTACAAATAATCTACAATGTATGAATTTCTTGCCTCTTAATCTTTAATCTGACAACTTCTCTCATAATAATTTTCATGTTGTATAACAGCTTTGATAATGACATCTTGGCACTAAAAGTTTGGTTTCTCTCTAGCGAGTGGAAGGCAGAAAGCTAGTAAAACATACTTTTTTATGTTAAGAAGCATCACCATATATACGATTGAGAATTGGTAATTGCTTTGTTCTTATGTTGCAATTTTTTATGTATATATTTTTGTACACATAAATACTAAAGTTTATTCATATGTGGCTCGAAGATCCTATTTTTCTTTTAAATACTTCAAATCATTTTGTTCATAAGGTGGAGTGAAAAGCTGCCTCCGATAGTAGAGGAATCCAATTAATTTTCTGCCTACTACTTTCTATAAGCACATTCAACCCCCTTTTACTTGTAAACTGTAATGCATGATATTCTCAAATCATGCTCTTTAAGTCATGAAATAATATTTCAAGAGTGAATTATATTTTGCTTTCTCTTATTTGAGGTGAATGAAATTTTCTGTTCCATTTTCTTTAACATCCCACTAGTAAGTGATCTTAACATTAGCTTGATATAAGAACATGTTTAATTTTTTTTAATTGTGTGCATATAAGGGTGGTGGTAAAAGGAATAAATAGTAGGGGTCTAAATGAAATGCTTGTGAAATGAGGGCCGTAATTTGATATTGTATATATATTTATAAATAAGGAGTAGGGGTTTCTTTCCTTATTCTCAAGAAACCCTAGCTGACTATCTTTTCTTCAAGAATTGGAGGAGAAAGAAGAAGAAGCTAGAAGAGGACAGGTAGAATTCGTTTCCTTCTCCAATATCTAGTACTTGGACATAAATTTTGTTATGAATTGTTATGTGAGGAAGTGGTTTATGGTACCTTTAGGTCATGTATGCTATGAAACTTGTTGAAATTCATGATTTGTTAAAAGTCATGGAGGATCCAAATGATTTGGGTGATGATAGGAAGTTAGAAATGATGCTTGAATCCAAACTCTACAGGGTCTTTTTGTTGAGCAACCCTTAATCCAAAAATTCCTAGAAATTCTAAGGTTAATTTTTTGCTCTAAAATTTTTACATGTGAAACTAGACCTGTCTAGGATTATATAGAATTTTGAATCACTTGAAAATTTTAATTGTGCAATTTTTTGTGAATTTTGGAATCTACTGAAACGAATTTGAACATCCCCTATTTCAAAATAGAGCATGCAGAATGAATTTTATATAAAGGACTTTTCCTTCATGAAAACCCCTAATTTTTGGTATGTGAGATCTTGAACATGTTTTCTTACCAAATGGAAAGTTTCATGGTCTTTGAAGCCTTGTAGGAAATGTTATGATTTTTCAAAATTGAGTTTATAAAACTGAAATTTTCAATTTCTAGAACAAAGTAAGCAAAATAAATTGTGTATGACAGAAATAGACTTAAGAAAACATTGTGATTTTTGGAGAAATGACTCTCATATATGTCTTTTAATAAGTTGCAAATTTTTGCAATGATTTGGCTATCGATTAGCCTTTCATAAATTTTCAAAATTGTGTTGCTCAATTGAAAGGCTACTGGACAGAATTTGAAAGTGTGCAAAACTAAGTACTTTCAAAGGGTATATGACCTCATTTTGATTTGATAATTTGCATGAGGTATTATATATGTGTTTAAATGGTAAATGCAAGTTTTTGTAAGAATTGGTACAAGTATCATCTTTCTACAAATCATCCAACCAAGTGTATTCATCGTTGAGTTAGTGCATGGGTCAATTGTTGTTATTGTGTTTGATGATCTTTAAAGAAATTTTGATGATTTCTAGGTTGAAATAAGGATCTTGAAGTAAACCTTATTCAGGTAAGTAAGCTAGACCCTTGACTAAGGACACAATGGATATGTTATTATTTATGAGATGTATGTCTTCCATATGCATATAGGAATATGAGAATTATGTTTTGAATTGAGAACTTGATTGGAATTTTGTGCATGTGGATTTATATGTGATGGCATGAAATGGTTCCTATGAAATTGATATGTGATGCTATGAAATGGTGCAGATGGAATTGGTATGTGATGGCATGAAACTTGTGTATACAAATTGATATGTGAAATGCTATGGGAATGATAATTCATGCCTACTACCTTAAGGACCAAATTCTATTCGAATGAATTATGCATGAGGGCTGCCTCTTGAGATTGCGTGGGAGCCACCTTTTAAGGGTTATAGATACTGCAAAGTGCCACACACAATGAAAAGCACCACATGTCGACTGTTATGACTAATAGCATAAGGGCCACCTCTTGAAGGTTATAAAAACTACAAAGTGCCACACGCAGAACATTGTGATTGATTGAGTGAGGGAAGGCCTAAACCATGTGTTTCCTCGTGTAGGATTCAGTAGCATGGGCCCGATATAACCCAAATTGTCAGATTAGCCTCAAATTGTGATGATATTTGATGTAGGTCCCTAAGGATTATGAAATGTGTAATAAGTATGGGTATTAGTTGATATTTATGGGAAATGGCCAGTGGAGACCCATTGGATAGAAATATGGTGCAAAAGCTCAAGTGTAGTTGCGTAGAAGTGCAACATATGTCGATTCATGTCTTAGGTAGAGACCTTGCACTGGCGCGCAACATATGTGGTACAGGAGCGCAACTCCTGTTTCTAAAATTCACATCGAGGCAAAAACCTTACGCAGGTATGTAATGCCTGTTGTGCAAGAGCGCAACTCCTATCATATGGGATTGGTTTGGTTACTTGTATGATAAGTAATCAATTATAAATTGTGTTTAATATGGGCTTTTCTTTGAATTGTCATGTGTTTAGATTAATTAAGCTTACTTACTGAGTTATACTCATTAATCTGTTGTGTACCTCAAGTGATTGATCAATAGACTTCAGCTTGTTTCAAGGATCTGTTGGCATAGTGACAACAGAGTTCCCTTGGCAACTACTTATCCATTACATCATCATTATTTTAGTTAATCATTATTTTGATTTTTTTAAGCTATTGTTGTAAATATTACTGTACCGTAGTTGTCAGTTGTTGGGAACTCCAATTTATTAATAAAATATGCTTTTTTTTGCTATAGTTCCCAACTAAAAGAGGATGAATAAATGTCATTAGTTGCACTCATGACCCCTTAGGGATTTCGGGTGTGACACTAACAACTTATATGCGTCACAGGGAGGAAGTCTAATATTTCAAGTTTGTCAAATTTCTAGTATCTGGACCATTTATTTAGACTTTTTATTATGCAATCTTTAATCCTCTGCATACAGAGTTCTTTGCCTTAAGTGTTACTATTTATTTTTATTTTACTTCCCTCTTAGACAGTTATTAAAGTATTTCCAACAATCCAGAATATGCTTTAAGGTTAATCTTCCTAGAGAAAGGTAGATGTAGCAATTTTATAAGTACATACGTATGCTAAAGTTTGTCCACATGGTGATTGCAAGATCTGTGGTTGTTTTCAATTCTTCAATTCATTACAATGAGTGGCATCCAGTTTTTCTCCTATAGATTTGTGTAAGTATGTTCAATCCCACTTTATCAATAAACTTCAATGGATTACACAATTCATGTCCTTTAAGACATTAAGTATTATTCAAGAATGAATAACAATTTTCTTTTTTTTTTTGTATAATATCACATACCTTCGCTACCTTTTAACGTAATATCATAGAGATAGGACTTTTGCTTCTTCTTTTGTTCTAAAAAGAATCTCTATGTTTTGAAAACCGGTCACAAACCCTTCTAGGCAATCATCGAAACTACCCCTAAGGTTTGTGAAATCATCACTCATAGACAAGGTTTGGGTTTTTTTAATCAACAACTTCCCCAACCTTTTGAATATGCATCACAAACATCCCTAAGCCATTTGCAACTGTTTTCTATATGAAAATGCATGTTATAATTACCTTGATGACCCTTATTAATTTCTTAATAGAAGACAAAGTTCTCTTCTTGATATTTTAAAAGGAAATCAACAAAATCAATTTTTTTTATTTATCTGTTTTTTGAATGGAAAATCGGGACGGAAGTAGGATTCAGTTTTCAGTTTGGTGTTGGGATGAAGGTTGGGTTGTCTTTGAAGAAGATGATTGGAAAAGGGCTGGGTAGAAGCTAGCTCCTCTCGGTTTTCCAGCGAGCTGGGTTTGATCAGAGTGAAGTAGATACAGGTAGGTTGTTGTTCTCAGGTTTTGTGAAAGGAAAGGTGAAGCGTGGTTGCCGAAATCTGATAGCTTTGGTGCAGATCGGAGAAGCAAGTAGGAGATCGAAGTTGATGAATGGAGCTTTTACTGGATCTGGTGATTTGAAGGCAAGGGCGATTGGATTTGTTTTCTGGTGAAGGAAATGGTTATGAGGGGAGGATGATTATTATTGGTTTGGGAGGGGAAGCTTGATCAGAGAAGCTATGTTGGTGTTGATCTCTACCGGTTGACTAATTATTTTTTTTTTTTTTTTTTAGTGAGGCGAGTTGATCAGAATTGGAGAAAAGGGTGATTGGATCGGAAAGACATTTGGAGATGAAGGTGAGATGGAGAGGGATTTCCAATAAAGGAAGGAGAAGCTTCGTGTAGTGGCTTCTTGGTTGAGTGTAAATGGGATTGGGTCATAATGGACCAGATAGAGGAGAGATGGAGTGGTAATGTGGGTGGCTGTGTTGTTCACGACGGTGGCTAGACATAGATCAGAAAAAAAAAAAGGAAAGAAAGAAAGAAAAGTTCCAATCCACTGAAGGGGGTTGATGAAAGGAGGTTCTCGGTTGTTGATGGTGATTTTTCGATGAAGAATGAGTTATGTGTGAAGAATTTCAGGTAGGCTTCAAGGTGGTGGAACGGATGTTGGTGAAGATGGTGGTTCATGGTGGAGGATAGGTCGTGATTGGAGGATGAGTTGTTGCTGGCTAAATTTCCATATTTTTATTATTATTAAGTGGATTGATTAATTATTATTATTGAGTGGATTGATTAATTTACGCATTTATCCCTATAGAAAACAGTGGCAAACAGCTTAAGGATGTTTGTGATGCATCTTCAAAAGGTTAGGGAAGTGGTTGATTAAAAAATCACAATGTTCTCTATCAGTGATGATTTCACAAACCTTAAAAGGTAGCTTCTAGTGATTGTCCAAGCCCTTGTGTTAGTTGTGTCATTAGCTAGCATCATTTTTTGGTCCAATTTCAATAATTACCAAAACCCCTTTAATAATATAATTAATTAAATAATAAAATAATTTAAATTTAATAAAATAATAATATAATTAATTAAATAATAAAATATCAAAACAACTAGAACATCACCATTTCTCTCGTAGTCACCTTTCAACTCGTTGTTCTCTCCTCAATTCTTCTTGGGTTTGGAAGCTTTGAGATGTCCACAACAACCACCACTTACCAAAAAATCCTCAACCAGTCACCACCTTAATAAAAAAAAAAAAAAAAAACTTGCAACCAGCCATCAAAAATCCACCCACACCCAACACCACTCATCAAGACTTGGTGCCACTACCTCTTAAAAAACTTGCTAAGAACTAATACCCAAACAACCAACCACACATCCAAAACTACCATTGAAAACGCGACCATAGCCACCACCACTAGTCCACCACCCAAAACAGTTGCATCCACCACCCAAAATAGTTGCATGCACGATCTGTTAGAATTGTAGCTCTTTATCCATTGTGTGTGTGTGCGCAAGGATCCCACATAGAGTGAGAGTCTTTGTGTTGGAGAGACTTGGGCTTATAAATAAAAGCCAAGTCTTCTCACTTAGTTGTCTCATTGGAAATTCTCTTTCATCCCCTCTATTTGTAAGGTCTCACATATAAGACCTCATAATTTAAGGGACTTTAATTAAGGACCTTAAAGTTTGTAATATTTGTTTTTCTCTTTTGTTTTTGGATATTTGTAGTATTGCCCAATTATTTGGGTAATTACAGTTTGGCTCAACTATTTAGGTAATTACAGTTTGACCCAATAGTTGTGGTATTTGTATTGTGGCCTAAAAGTTTGTAATTCTCTTTGAAGATAGCGGAAGGTTTCTTCAGCAGCGCCCGAGGACGTAGGTATTTATACCGAACCTCGTTAAATCTTGATGTTCTTTCTATTTTGCATTGCTGGTTGATTGATTGTCTCGTTAATTACTATTATATTTAATTATCTGGCATAGTTTGTGTTGTGCATTTTGGTTGTTCTGTTGGTCATCGCTTGCGCTGTGCATAATAATTGGTATCAGAGCCAAAGGTTTTGGGTAGTTAATGGCTACTTCATTGAAGCACTTACTACTATTCTGGGCTGTTGAGTTTTGGATTGCTAGTTATTGAATATAATAGTTTGTTTGGAGCTTGGTTATTGGTGATTTATGTATCGAGCTTATTTGTGAGAGGTAATAATGACATCATCGTCAACTGTACCTGAGAAGACAGTGACTGTGACAAATACAAAAATAGATGTTAAAAAATTTGATGGCCGAAATAATTTCGGCTTATGGCAGAGTGAGGTGTTGAACGGGTTGTATCAACAAGATTTGGATATTGTTCTGGAAGAAATAAAACCAGAAGATATCAGTGCAAGAGATTGAGATAGGCTTAATATAAAAGCTTGTGGGTTGATTCGCTCTTGCTTGTGTAGAGAACAGAAGTATCTGTTCACAAAAGAGACATCTGCAAACAAATTGTGGAAGGCGCTGAAAAACAAATATATAAAGAAAAGCAATGAGAATCGGTTGTACCTATTGAAGAGATTGTTTCGTCTCCAGTTGAAAACAGGTACGAGCATCAGTTCTCATATTGATGAGTTTAATAAGTTAATTACTGATTTGTTAAACTTATATGAAAACTTCAAAGATGAAATTAAGGCTATGCTATTGATTGGCTCACTTCCGGATGAATTAGATCATTTGTGCATTACTCTTATCCATGGGAAAGATAAATTGTCTTTTGAAGAAGTTTGTTCTGCTTTGTTGAATTATGAAATTCGTAAGAAAGATCAAAGGGAAGATAGGAATGAGTTAGTAGATGCATTGACAGTGAGAGGGCGTAGTCAAAGTAGAAACCAGGAAAAAGGGGAAAATCTTGGTCGAGGAGTAGATTAGGAAAAGATGAGTGTGCCTTTTGTCGTGAGAAAAGGCATTGGAAGAAAGATTGTCCTAAGTTGAAAACGAAAGATAAGGGCAAGGCTGTTTCTGATGCATGTGTTGTTGAGCGTGAGGATGATAGTGAGTCAGATATATGTCTAGTTGGTCATTCATCCACTTCTGGTTCTGATGAGTGGATTATGGATTCGGGTTGCACTTATCATATGTCTCCACATAGAGAATAGTTCTTTCAGTTTGAAGAGCTTGATTGTGGAGTTGTGTATATGGACAATGATGATATTTGCCATACTGCTGGGATAGGTTCGATCCGATTGAGGAATCATGATGGACTGACTAGAGTTCTGACAGATGTTCGGTATGTACCGAAGTTGAAGAAGAATCCCATCTCTTTGGGAGCGTTAGAATCTAAAGGCTGTGGTATATCTATTCGAGATGGTATTCTGAGGGTTACTTCAGGAGATCTTATGGTATTGAAAGGCACTAGGAGGAACAACTCGTATTAATATAATGGTAGTACGATTATTGGATCAGCGGTTATGGTTTCTGATAATGATACAGATTCAGAGATCACGAGACTGTGGCATATGCGTTTGGGACATGCAGGTGAGAAAGCCTTATTCAGTTTGGTGAAACGAGGCTTATTGAAAGGTGCAAAGACCTGCAAGCTAGATTTTTGTGAGCATTGTGTTTTGGAAAAGCAGAAGAGAGTAAAATTTGGCACCGCTATTCATAATACCAAGAGTATTCTTGATTATGTTCACTCAGATGTGTGGGGACCTACCAAAACCGCATCGATAGGAGGTAGGCACTACTTTGTTACTTTTGTTGATCTTTTCCAGAAGAACTTGGGTGTACTGTTTGAAATCAAAAGATGATGTACTTCGTGCTTTTCTTAAATGGATAAAGATGATTGATACACAAAATGACAAGAAAATCAAGCATCTCAGAACAGATAATGGTAGTGAGTATTGCAACTATCAGTTTTTGAAATTATGTCGAGATGAAGGTATTGTACATCATTTTACAGTTAAAGGTACACCAAAGTAGAATGGGGTGGCAAAACGCATGAACCGGACATTTCTGGAGAAAGTTCGGTGTATGCTGTCCAATGTTGGGTTGGACAAGGAATTTTGGGCTAAGGCTGTGACTTATGCATGTCATCTCATTAATCATCTACCTTCAGTTGCTATTAGTGATAGAACTCCATTAGAGGTATGGTCTGGACAACCTGTTTCTGATTATGATTCTTTACATGTTTTTGGTTCTCCTGCATATTATCATGTGAAAGAATCTAAGCTGAATCCTAGAGCCAAGAAAACGATTTTCTTGGGATTTGCTTCAGGAGTAAAAGGATATCGTCTTTGGTGTCCTAGTTCGAGGAAGATTGTATCCAGCAGAGATGTGACATTTGATGAGTCTTCAATGTTGAAGAAATCAGAAAACCAGACAAAGGTGAATGGTACTCCATGGTAGGTGGAGCATACTCAGCAACAGGTGAAGTTTAAAACGACGACATTTAACCCAATTAGATCTATTGAGACAGATGATGCTACTCGTATGACAGAGGAGGATTTGGGAGATGATGGAGAGGGTTTTATTCAGGAACCTCAACAGCAACAAGAATCTATTGCAGTTAATAGGCCAAGACGTGAAATTCGCAGACCTGCTCGATTTGCTGATATGGTGGCCTATGCACTTTCGATTGTGGATGCTGATGTTCCTTCCACTTATAGAGAGGCAGTCAGATGTTCTGAAGTTGATGAGTGGAAGACAGCTATGAGCGAAGAGATGCAGTCTCTTCAGAAGAATGGAACTTGGGAGCTAGCTCAACTACCGAAGGGTAAAAAGACAATTGGGTGCAAATTGGTATATGCAAAGAAAGATGGATTTCTTAACAAGAATAACGTCCACTACAAGGCAAGGTTGGTGGCTAAAAGCTACGCTCAGATGGAAGGAATTAACTACAATGAGGTGTTCTCTTCAGTTGTGAAACATTCTTCCATTAGAATTTTGTTGGCCTTGGTAGCTCAGATGAATATGGAACTAGTTCAATTGGATGTAAAAACTACATTTTTACATGGTGACCTGGAAGAGGAAATCTATATGACTCAGCCAGAGGGAGGGATTCAAAGTTGCTGGTAAGGAAAATTTGGTATGCAAACTGAAAAGATCGCTTTATGGTTTTAAGCAATCTCCCAGACAGTGTTACAAGCGATTTGATCGGTTTATGATAGGTCAGAGGTACACAAGAAGTAAATTTGATAATTGTGTGTATTTTCGGAGGCTACGTGATGGTTCTTTCATTTATCTACTCTTATATGTTGATGATATATTGATAGCTTCGACGAATGTCGAAGAAATTGTAAAGTTGAAGACTCAGTTGAATCGAGAGTTTGAGATGAAAGATTTGGGTGAAGCTAAGAAGATTCTAGGTATGGAGATTAGCAGAGATAGAGGGAGAGGCAAGATTTGTTTGACTCAGAAGCAGTATCTGAAGAAAGTATTACAGCGGTTTGGCATTATAGAGCAGTCAAAACCTGTAAGTACCCTACTTGCTCCTCATATAAAACTTAGTGCATCTTTATCTCCTAGTACAGATGAGGAACGAGAGTATATGTCTCGAGTTCCATATGCTAATGCAGTTGGTAGCCTGATGTATGCTATGGTGTGTACAAGACCCGACATTTCACATGCAGTTGGAGTTGTGAGCAAGTACATGCATGATCCTGGTAAAGGACATTGGCAAGCAGTAAAATGGATTCTACGGTATTTGCTGAAAACCGTAAATGTTGGCTTAGTCTTTGAGAGAGATGATACATGTGGTCAGTATGTTATTGGTTATGTTGATTCTGATTATGCTGGTGATTTGGATAAACGTCGGTTGACAACCGGTTATGTGTTTACTATTGCAAGAGCACCGATGAGTTGGAAGTCTACTTTACAGTCTATAATGGCTTTGTCTACTACAGAGGCAGAGTATATGGCAATGACAGAGGCTGTGAAGGAAGCTATTTGGTTACAGGGATTGTTGGATGAATTGGGAATTGGGTAGAAGAAGATCACTCTTTATTCTGACAGTCAGAGTGTTATCCACTTAGCGAAGAATCCAGTATTCCATGTTCGTACGAAGCATATTGATGTTCGGTATCATTTTGTGCGGGAGATTATTGATGAAGGGAGAATCTTACTTCAGAAGATTGAGACTGCCGAGAATCCCGCAGATATGTTGACTAAGGTTGTGACAGCGATCAAGTTCAGTCATTCTTTGGACTTGATCAACATTGTACGAGTCTGATCGCGCCATTGGGCGCATTTGGAGGCGTTGCAGTTGTGATAGAGAATATGGAAAAAAGAAGTTTTGTGGTGGAATGGCTAAATCGCCAAGGTGGAGAATTGTTAGAATTGTGGCTCTTTAGCCATTGTGTGTGTGTGTGTGCAAGGATCCCACATGGAGTGGGAGTCTTTGCGTTGGAGAGACTTGGGCTTGTAAATAAAACCCAAGTCTTCTCACTTAGTTGTCTCATTTAAAATTCTCTTCCACCCCCTCTATTTGTAAAGTCTCACATATAAGACCTCATAATTTAAGGGTTTTTTATTAAAGACCTTAAAGTTTGTAATATTTATTTTTCTCTTTTGTTTTTGGGTATTTGTAGTATTGTCCAATTGTTTGAGTAATTACAGTTTGCCCAACTATTTAGGTAATTGCAGTTTGGCCTAATAGTTGTGGTATTTGTATTGTGACCTAAAAATTTGTAATTCTCTTTAAAGATAGTGGAAGGTTTCTTCAGTGGCACCTGAGGACTAGGTATTTATACCGAACCTCGTTAAATCTTGGTGTTCTTTCTATTTTGCATTGTTGGTTGATTGATTGTCTCGTTAGTTGCTATTATATTCAATTATCTGGCATAGTTTGTGTTGTGCATTTTGGTTGTTTTGTTGATCATCGCTTTTACTGTGCATAACACGATCTCCCAATATCCTTAAACCAAAAAAAATAAAATAAAATAAAAAATCTAGCCACCACACCGCAGCATAGCACCACCAAGCAAAACCACATGCAGACCAGATCACCGTCACCAAATCATAGCCTCATATCCGCACAATCAAACACAAAGGTAGGAACTAAATTCTTTGACTCATCCTCACTGTCCTCTCCACACTTAAAGCATGATGGTCGTCTACATTGACAAGTGCTCCATCAATCAATCGCCACAACAGGTTGTGTTTTTGCATTGAAGGGCGTTTACTCTTGATCTCCCCTTCTTCTCCATCTCACAAACCCCCTAAAAATGGTATGGGTATTCAGTTTGGGCCTAGGTATGACAATTGGGGTTCAATCGTCAAAGCCAGTAATTCAAAGAAGGAGAGAATAAGGAATGTGCCTTCAACTTCGATGAGAGAAGTAGTGACTCCCACCGCTAATTAATCCAGTGGGACGGGTTTGAATTTTTCATTTTATTTTTTGAATTAACAGTGGTGACTAATGAAGAATTTGATTGTTGTTGGCCATTGGATTAAAAAATTTGTTTTTGGTTTTTGAAGAGTTGCAGATTCGTGTGTAAAGGTGAAATCAATGGCTAGATTACGGTTGTTCATAGCGGAGGAAATAGGGGTAGGGTTCGCAAAGGTAGGTCGGCTTGGTGGTGAAGTCGCTGATTGGTTTGGAGTTGCAACGGCTACGCGAAAAAGGTGACGCCGATTGATTTTTACTCAAAAAAATAAAAATTAATTAATTGCATTAGAAATTAACTGTTGACTTTCGTTTATTTAGTGTTGTCTACATATTGTTAATTGACTAACCTACCCCTGTAAATCCAACTTATTGACAACAATTTAACAATCAAGGTAACAGGGAGAGGCCTGTGACAAGTTTCACAAAACATATGGATTCTTTTAGCAAAAAACAAAAGTCTTTATCTCTACGATATTATGCTAAAAGGTAGGAGAGATATGTGGCATTATCTTCTTTTCTATTTGTGATGAATACAATTCCCTGTCTATCTTTGGTTGCCAACTAAACTATGGACTTGCTTGTTGCAGGGTCACCTACAAAATCATGCTAAATGCATATGGATTTATTTGTGTCTTAGATTGTGGAGCCCCTAAATATCAAGGTCATCTATGGATATGCTTATACAAAGTGGGAACAAGTTTGACTTTGTTACATCTATTTAGGTATTCTTATTTGCTTTGTGTCTTTTTTTATCATTATTGCCCTTTCATTTTATATGAGAAAAGCAAGGCAAGTTCCGAAACTGAAAATTTAACCATTTGATCTTACTGATTCGGGTCTAAATCACCATTCCGAAACTTTAATCATCTGATCCGACTGATTTCCAGTTCAAGTCACCAAACCATCACCAGATTTATGTAGATCTGCTCCTAGCGAGTCTCCAAGTGCCGATGGTGCCGCTCCACGTGCCGATGGATGATGGTCGGTAGTCAGGGATGACGGACGATCGGCAGGCAACTTCTTCGGTAAATTTTTTTTGAATTGTTATATTTGTTATATTTTTATTATTTTTAATAAAATAAATAAATAAGTTGAATTATTTTATTTTATTATTACATTTAAACTAAACGTTAAGTTTTTGATAATTTTTTGTACAATTTTATATTTTTATTAAAAATTTTGAAAATCAAATTTACTAAACACATATTTATAACTTTTGGATAGCTATTTTACCAAACACTCATAATTTATTTTGAAGACAACACAACTAACAACAGATTTTTCCTACAACACAGCAGTCCAAACAAACCCTTGAGCTTCCCAATGCTTTCCATATTGAAACTAGATGAATGTGAAGGGACAATGTGTTATTGTAGTACTACTGAATTCAAGTCGTTAAACTCCACGATCCTTCCAAAAGTTTCAGACATGGGAAATCTGTCAAAACAAGGCTTTCACAATTTGGAATTTCTAAAGATTGTTGGCCGAAAGAGATGATAAAATTGTGCCAAAATGTTACTTGTATTGAGAAGGCATTACAAAGGATGAATAGACTCCACGACAACTGTGGATGTGTACTTACTCCAGGCCTTAATCTGCGGACCACAAATTTGGGAAATGCTTTGAATTGTTGCTGGTGCTGCAAAACAAGTTGAATATAAAATGAAGTAATTGTAATGAAAAAGTTCAAACACTGATTACGCTGTAGGCTTCATTTATGCTGTATCAATAACAAAAAAGACAACTTCTTTTCCCTGCTCTAAAGGGAATTCAATATGGGATGATACAGTATAAGCTGTCCAAAATTCGAGTAGCTCGCTCAATTTGGCAGAATGGAATTCCCTGCAACATTTGTGATGGATGAACAATTCTTTATATGACCTAATCAATGACACCATTACGCTGGACTTCAAGAATTGGAGATGTCACCATGGTTGGTAATCAGAGGAAGCAACAGATGAAGCGTGAAAATCGCAAGGAGTGTAAGAGCAGAGCAGCAGGGGATGCCGAGACAATTCACAATGAGTTTGTTCTTTGTAACGTCTTCACCAACTAATGACAATCAGGAAAACTATTTGCTACCCGGACAGACTTATCAAGGCTGAGGACATCATCAAGCTGGAGAGAGAACGATCAGGACAACACATTAAATCGCGTTTGATATTGGAAAAATACATTATCAGGAGAGGATGGAAAGTGAACAGTAAAGGCCAAACAGATAGATTGCATAACCCGTATTTCCATCTTCAGGCGTCTCGTCATGACATTTAATTTTAAACTTTAATTGACCATATATCAATTATTGCAGAGTGGCGGAGTCCACGCGGCTGGTGGTGGAATCACTAAATCAAAAGTTCACATCAAATTGTCTGCTAAAGAACCGCTAAAGATTTTTTGCTTTTAGTAAAGTTCAATTATCCTCTTATTATCTTTTTGCCCTAAATTAATTTCAATGAACTATTTAAAGAAACATGCTTATATTAGATAAAAATAAAAATACTTAAAACTTACTAACAATCTTCTAATAATCTTTATCTCTTTAAAAAAATTAATGTCATAGTAAATGATACATAAACTTTAAAAAAATTATTAAAAAAATTTACATTAATATCATTTAAACAAAAAAAATTATGGCATTTGTATGTAAAAACTTGTCTTATAAAATTTAAGCCTTTCAAGATAATTTTTTTTTTTATTTTTTTTGTTATTTTAGAATTTTGAATATTTTGAATAGTTAATTATGGGTAATTTAGAAAATTTATATTTTTTTAATGAATTTTTTTCATTGATCTTAATAAGAGGGGAGGTATATAGAATTTTCATAATTAGAGATGATAATGTGAAATTTCGGCAAAGTTCAAAGGAGGCTTATGAAACTGACCCTTGATGCAATAAAACAACTTTGGTGTAAATGTTAGCTTTCAAATTTTGTATTTTTAATTTATAAAATTTTAATATTAAATAAAAATATCTTATTGATATTAAATTTTTAAAAGGGTATATATTTGATATTAAATTAAATGATATTGAGAATGTGTAAAACAGAGAGATATTTTTTTAAAGCATAAAAAGACGGAACCTAATCCAAAACATAAAGCATTGAAATGAATTTGCCAGGCATTCGCTTTTTAAAAGCAAAAAAATAGAAACATATAAAGACACGTACTGTAAAATACACATTTAATGACGTGAGAACTCTTTATTTTATTATAAATATTGGCTTTACATTCAATCATTCATATTCTATTTAATAGTAGTTGGTCGCAATTCAATGTAATTTTTTATTATCCTAATTTACTATAATATTATCTATCTCATATGATAATCTCATTGACAATAGTTCTAATCATTAGATGGAAAGATCCAAACATGTTATGATATTTTTTACTTATAATAATTAGGATAATTTAATTTAGTAATATTCCTCGATTGATAACATCATCTAACTAAACCTTTTTTTTTTTTTTTAATATCAGAAAGGGTAAATCTTACCAAATTCTCGTAAGACATGAAATTTCATAAAAGTTTTGAAATTCTAATAATTTTTTTTATGAATATATTTTATTTAATTTTGATATATTATATTAAGAGTAGTGTTATTTTTGTAAACTATATATACAAACTTATTCATATAAATTTTTACAATATCATTAAATAATTATTTTATCATCTATATTGATTAATATAATAGATAATACCGTTAATTACCCTCGATTTTTTTGCCAAAATGTTAGACATATACACGCTTTTGCTTTTTTCCCCCGACGCCAACCTTATATTTCATGAAACCAATCAACTACCGTCGCTGGCTAACAGAATCGTTAAAATCAAAGAACTATTAAAGGGTATAATTGTCTTTTAATCTGTATTCATTTTAACTTCTTGTTTTAATGAGCCTATCACTACCTAATGAATCACAAGTCTCGAACCATAATTTAAATAATAATAATAATAATAATAATAATAATAAATCTAGCCTTAGTGTGAAACGGCTCGGGCAGCCTTGTTGTAGATATGGAATCCCAATTTGGATAATCCTCATTGGGAGTCCCACATTGATTGGTTAAGGGAAGGTCATGAGGCTTATATATGGGAGGAGTTCCTCCACCTAATAGACTAGTCTTTTGGGCTGGATACTTGTTCTATATATGGTGGCCCATTTGTTGAAAAAATTATTGTTGTGCACAGCGGAAGCGATCCGTAACAAGCCTCTGGCCGGCGATGAGACTCACCATCTATCTCGTTAAATTCATCGGAATCCGATCGTCAAAACCCCTATGCCCTTGCCAAAAGAAAAAATTGTTGGAACAGTCGGCTAATGGCCGAAAAGTCGCCAGATCTTGGCATTCCAAACCATACATCTTAGCCTCCTAAGCGCTGAACACACGATTCATCTTCAACACCTCAACACAGTTAGCCAACTTCCCAAACTCTTTAGTTGAATCAATGACAATGAGTGGTTTATTTTTTAGTTGTTGGAAACAAAAATGGAAAAAGAAGATAAGGGAAGAAAGGAAAAGAGTGATTGTTTGGTTAAGAAGAAAATGGAGAGAAGAGAAAAAGAGAGTTATTATAGAGATTCTGGAAAGATAAAATAATTTTTTTCTTTAATTGTGGATAAATTGGTAACTATATAATTAAAAGAAAGAAAATCAAAGTTGACTAACCGAATCCATTAGTCAAAGGTGGCCCCTGATTGATTTCATAAAATTGAGGGTTGACGTTGAAAAAAGAAGTCAAAACTTGTAAATGCCTGACATTTTGTCAAATCCTAGAGGTAGTAAGTATTATTATCTTTTTAAATTTAATTAAATTTTGAAATTTGAAATTCATTCATCTAATTAAATCATAATACATTAATTATATGAGTAATTTTATACAAATTACTTGTATAAATAATATTATTTTTATATTAATTTTAACTTAATTAATTCATTTTTTATCTAAAAATTACACATTTTAAATAACATAATATAAAATTAAAATTATCACATCACTTATCACTCTATTATATCATTCGTTTGGTAAGTTTATAATATATACACATCATATATAAATTGCAGATAGATCACGACACGTGTCAAAAAAGCTGTTGATGTAGGGCCCATGATTTAATAAAAATCTATCATGCCGAGCAGGGGACCAATCTTATGATTATTGCCCATCTTGGGTGGCACTGGGCCTACCTAACCCTCTCCTCTAATATTTCTCCACGTTCCAAGCCCTCCACCGTAGAATACGTGGGTACGGATTTTGATTGGCTGCGAGTGTTGGGATCCAGCGTGAGGAGCAGAAAAAATGCAATGCGTATCCGCCGTTCATTTAACAAGGAGATCGAAGGTCCTGGTGTTTTTCAGGGGAGAAAAAGCGGGAAAAAGTACCCTTTGTTTTTGCAGTTGCATAGAAGAATAACTACTAAGAAAAGCACACAAGAGTACTTTAAATAGAGCTACAATTCTCTACGTCCACCCCAGATTAGGGTTGGCAATTGTACCCGGGCAGGGTCAGGTACCCGGCTTCCCGGTCCGGAAATGTTCGGAGAATTACCTGAAATTCCGGGGATCTAAACCGGGGACGGGGATGAATTTTTCGGGAATTACCCGGGGCCGGGCAGGGGCCGAGGAGTATGCTCCCCGACCCGGAATTAATTAATTAAATAAATATTTATAATTTATATTTAATTTATATATAATTTAGGCCCACATCCACTAATTTCACAACTAACCCAATGCCCAATAACTATAAACCCAACCCAATTCACTAATTTCACATGTCCAACAAATATAAACTAAGCCCAACCCAATTAAATTACTATTTACTAAAAAACATAAAACATAGCAAATGCAGCCAAAGGGATTCAAACCCGAGTGCTCAACCAAGGCAACATACAAGCATACCACCAGGCTACACATAAACGTTAAACAAAATTTGAAAATTAATATAAAATACTTTAATTCCATACAGAAAATTAAAACCGGGTATATATCCGGGGAATTTAATTCCCCGGCCCCGGGATTGAATTCCCCGGACCCGGCCCGACCCCGGAATTTCCGGGGAATTTTCCGGGGACAGGGATTAAAAATTTTTCCGGGGCCGGGGCCGGGGATTGAGGTCCCCGGCCCGGCTCCGGGTTTTTGCCATCCTTACCCCAGATAACATACGATCAGAACCATCTGATTGGTGGGGTTGGACCATTCTGATCATTCCCGGTCTGGTTTTGAATGATCAAAATTTACATATGGTAGAGGATCTATTGTCGCAAAATTTTTATACAATTTATTAATACACAATTTCAACAATTGACTTCACTTAATTCAGTTTTTTAGATGACTGATGAGATGACATTATTAAATGTAACTTGTTAATTTTCAATCTAAATCATTTGATTAGATTTAATGGTTGAAATTTTATATTTAAAATTATATTAAAATTTTGTATAAAAAATCCCTTTTTCCCTTGGTGTTTATGATCATGTCCATTTTGATGATTTTATAATATTTGTGATGAATGGAGATGAAGAAAACAACACAGCACGGCACAGGATAGGGTGGATTTCATTTTCGTTTGAAAACAAAAGAAGTAAAAGAAATATGCTTAAATTATTGAACGTTGTTGTCTGTAATGGAAGATGAACAAAACAAGCACCTAGCGACCCTTATCTCAAGCCATTTTCAACAAGTTCACTCTCACCGTAGCGGCTTCGGCGATTGGGGGGACTTTACTATTAATCTATCATTATGAAGCCCGCAGTGCACAGTAGTTTATTTGGAAGCATTGACGAAAAGAAAAAGGAAAAGAGCGATTGTTTGGTTGAGAAGAAAATGTGGAGAAGAGGAAAAGAGAAGTTACAGACAAAGAAATTCTGAAAAACTAAAATAATTTTTTTCTTAAATTGTTAAGTATACAAATACAATTAAAAGATAGAAAAATCAAATTTGACTAATGGAATCCAATAGCCAAGGGTGGTCCTTGACTGATTTCATGAAATTAAGGGTTAACATTGAAAAAAGAAGCCAAAACTGGTATATGTTTAACATTTTGCCAAAACTTAGGCGTATTAAGAGCTATTACCTTATCAATATAACTAAAATTTGAAATTCATCCATTTAATCAAATTATAATACATTAGTTTGTATAAGTAAGTTGATATAAATAGTATCATTTTTATATTAATTTTAATTACTTATCAAAAAATCATGCATCCCAAATAACATGACATAAAAATAAAGTATCACATCACTTATTACATCATTATATTATCTGCTTGATAAGTTTTTATTAGATACATATAATTTAGATACAATTTAGAAAGAGCATGATTATACTTTACAATTTTATTATTTCTATTAATTGAAGTTTGATTGCTGACCAGAAAAAAAATTATAAGATTTATAAGATCTTATGCAGTATGCACCAATCCCATTGCATATAGAATTTCAGAAAACTTAAAGAACGTGAGATTTGTTCTATTAAAAATGTACTATTCTATCTTTTAATTCATATGAATATCAATTGTCCATGAATACTTGTTTCATATTGTAGACAAAATATAAATTTATTTAATTATTTATACCATTCAGATATCTTAATCGGTTAGTATCTTTTAACATAGATCTTGAATAAATAAATAAATAATTCACATAAATATCTAATTATTTAATATAATTCGATCTTAAAATTTAGAATAATTTAACAATGTTAACTCATAAATTATTTTATCAATAAATTAAACTGTATCAATGACTAAATATTTATATTAAAATATCATGTTAAAAATCTCACCCCATTTTAGTATATATTTATTGACATGAAATCTTTTTGCTTCCATTTATTTCTTACAACACTCCCTAGAAACGCCAAGAACATTCTCGTTATGAAGTCGTCACTGCTGAGACAATATGCCAAATCATTTACACACATGGCACGCCAGTCACGTTTTTTGTTTTGCAAAAAGCAAAACACGAAAACGAAAACAAAAACAAAGACGAGGACAAATAAAGCAACTACGTCCATGCAACGATAAATACTAACTCTACAAAGGGGCCAGAGGCTCGCAGTTAAGAAAATATTGATCAGTTGAAAGAAAGCAAAGGAAACGAAAGGAAGGAAAGGAAAGCAAGCAGTAATGGCCAGTGGTGATGAAGTGGTAAGCAATAAGCAAGTGATATTGCAAAATTTTGTTGACGGTTTCCCCAAAGAATCAGATATGTACGTGAAAACAAGTTCTATTTCACTGAAAGTAGAGCAAGGTTCAAATACGGTTCTTGTTAAGAATCTTTACTTGTCTTGTGATCCCTACATGAGGAACCGCATGAAGTATAATGAAGATCCTGAGTTCTCCTCCTTCAAAATCGGCGCTGTAAGTGGTTTACATGAAATACATATATGCTTTTTCTTTGGTTTTTGGTTGAGTGAATCGGTGATCGGGTAATGGGAATGTGATGAGGGAAAAATAGGATAAAATTTTTGTGATAAGGGTTTTGTTTTTTATTGTATTTTTATTCATTTAAGTTGATTTTGTGCCCATGTATACATATTGCAGCCACTGGATGGATTTGGAGTGGCAAAAGTTGTGGATTCAGGGCATCCAGATTATAAGAAAGGAGATTTGGTTTGGGGAACAGTTGGATGGGAAGAATACAGTCTCATCAAGAACCCTCAACCCCTCTTTAAGATACATCATACTGATGTTCCCTTGTCCTACTATACTGGAATTCTTGGTGAGTTGTTTTGTTGCTTTACTTCATTAGACGGGATTTTTTATTCTTGACATGGGATGATTGGTAAAGTTATTAATTGTCCTGTATATTCATGAATTAGCATATTCTGAAGTTAAGTTAATTTTCATTATTTCATGCTCTTCTGAGTATTTCCCTTCAATAATTGGAGAGATATTTCAGGTAACATAAATTCTGTGGCTCTTATTGAATTTTTGTCATATTGAAACAGTGAAAATTTGTCAATATGTGGAAATTAAATAATAAAAGATGAATTGATGATGATGATGCTTGGTTTGGAATTTTTGCATGCCTTTGTTGATTGTATGGCAATCAAGAAATTAAGTAAATTCAGAATGCAATTCTCCATTGTTTTGTTCTTTTCTGATTTGTTATTGAGTTAATGATTTTAATCATTTTTTGTATTTGTTCTGCTTTTAGGTATGCCCGGTATTACCGCGTGGGCAGGTTTCTATAAAGTTTGTGCTCCTAAGAAAGGAGAATATGTGTACATTTCAGCAGCATCTGGTGCAGTTGGTCAGCTTGTTGGCCAATTTGCAAAATTGATGGGTTGCTATGTTGTTGGAAGCGCTGGAAGCAAAGAAAAGGTGAGCCAATTCTATTTATGGTTTTTTGTCTTCTTAAATTTACTTCCCATTTCTCGTCCGATTGTTGCAGTTTGACGCTTGGCATATAGGCTCACGTTGAATGTTTGAGGCAATCATTAAACAAACAGTAATGCACGACTGTGCAAAATTGCAATACATGACTCTTGAAAATTTTCGATGATTTTGATGCTTGTCTATTACTTCATGTTAGGTTGAACTCTTGAAGAACAAGTTCGGATTTGATGATGCTTTCAATTATAGAGAGGAACATGACTTGGATGCAGCTTTGAAAAGGTCAGTGTCACCGCATATTTTTAAACCTCAGCTGGCCCCAGAGAAGATGGAGAGGCAGGGGCATGGCCCCGCTATACATTCCGTAATGATACGTGTTTGAATACTTAACTGCCAATAATTTTTTCTTTTTTCCTTTGCCAGGTGCTTCCCTGAAGGCATTGACATATACTTTGAGAACGTAGGAGGGAAAATGCTTGACGCGGTGCTCCTAAACATGAGACTTCGTGGGCGCATTGCTGCATGTGGAATGATCTCACAGTACAATCTTTCACAGCCTGAGGGTGTGCACAATTTGATGCAAGTTGTTCATAAGCGGATTCGTATGGAAGGAATAATGGTCTTTGATTACTTCCCCCAATACTCCAAGTTTTTGGAAGATGTTCTGCCTTTTATCCGAGAAGGGAAAGTTGTTTATGTGGAAGACATAGCTGAAGGTCTCGAAAGTGCTCCTGCTGCTCTTGTTGGTTTATTCAGCGGACGCAATGTTGGAAAACAAGTAGTTGTAGTTGCTTGAGAATGATTAATTCAATCTTCTTATATGTTTATTTTTGTTGCCAATTTTTGTATTGAAACCTGTTTCCAGTAATAATAATGTCAAGATGTCTTTGTGGTCTATTATAATTATGGGTTAAACTTCTCGTGACAAATTCTTGATACAGAGTGTGGCTTTGAGTAGACATTTAAAATAATTTAACTTTAGAATGTTTCTGCTTCCAATATTAATTTTGCAAATTGATCTATGATTCAGATGAGTTATGCATCTACAATTCAGAGGAATTTGAGGAATTTGACATCTTTTAGTCGAAAGAAATCATAAAATCATCCCATTCCACTTACGTTTGGCAATTCCCAATCTCTCAAAAATTTGTAGATATTGTGTGTCACATCTTTATTCTGCAATTTAGAATCATCTGTTTAGCTATGATAAAAAGTTCCATGCCCTCTAATACTAGAACTTTACCTACTTTTTATTTTGCTTATCAGGTCGTTTTGACAATGTGTTGGCAGAAAACATAAGGCTCGACAAATGCTTCTGGTGTCTAATTCATCTGTTACTCTTCTGCAGTCCTTTTTAATAGGAAAGAACCAAGTGATTAATTCCTCATAATAATGGGAAAGAATCAAGTGATCGGTTGATTATAAATTGATGATGCCTCGGCTGTAAATCCTCGCTGTTTACAATGTTTTTCACTGCATCTGCTCTTTAATTTAGGCACTGATTCTTCTTTTACTATAAATATTTAGATACTTGTATATAAAGTTCCTTCTGCTGTAATAATAATCATTAAGCCTTGTACACAAAAGTGTTGTTATATGGTATCAGAGCTTTTTTACAAGCAGTTCTCACTGGTCCTTTTCTTTTTATTTATTTATTTACTAATTTATCTTTTGCCATGCCTGAAAAAGACGCACCCACTTCTTCTATCAATCATCTAGACTCGTGTCTTCTAAATATGAATAAGCTTGCTCAGGTTAGTACTGCAACTCGACATCTAATTAATCTCATCTCCTCTAATTTTTCTACATGGAAAGCCCAACTTGATGCTATATTATTTGGCGATGATCTTTTTTGGTTTACGGATGGCTCAAAGCCATGTCCTCCGGGAACCATTCTTGTCAAAGGTAAGAGTATTCCAAATCCAGAAACTTTCCTTTCGAAAAGGCAGGACAAACTCTTGTTGCCTGGTATTATGGGCTCCCTTTCAGATCGAGTTGCACTGTTGTCTCCTCTGCCGCTACTTGAGCAGATACTTCGAAGGGACTTACAAAAGCATTATGCTAATAGTTCTTCATGCCGAATCATGGGATTAACCGGACAACTTACATTTGCAAACCGTGGCACAAAATCTGTCACTGATTATCTTGCCAAGATTCATCTTCTTGCCGATAAGTTAGCTCTTATTGATGCTCCCGTGAAGAATGAACAGTTAATTAGCTACAATGTTAATGGAATCAGACATGAGTTTTGATGAGCTCATGCATGTTTTGATGAGACATGCATGAGCTCTAGAATTCTGATGACCTCATGCATGACATGCAGAGCTTCTAGATATCCCTCCCATGTCAAAGGGAGGTGAGGGTTAGGTGAACTACCCACCTAACTCATTTGAAATTTTATACAGAATTTCCCTATAAATATGGGACGAATTCTGCCTTGTTTATGTATCAGAGGGATTCCAGAGAGAGTCCGATTCAGAACCAAGAGAGTTCTGAGAGTGAGAGAGAGCCAGGAGAGCTCCAAGATTAGTTTAGGGGAGTTTTTGTGTAAATCTTGTATATTAATTTTCTCTGTTAATACAAGTCAATTTTCTCTCAAATTCCGTTCTGAGTTTGTATTGCATCCCCAACAAGTGGTATCAGAGCCTCGTTGAGCTCCTGGAACGTCAGAACACGGAGAGAAAAAATTCAGAGAAAATTTGTTCCTTGTTTCTGAAAAATTACGAATTTTCGAAAAGTGTTCGAATTCCGAATTTGAAGTATCCAATGTGTTCGTGACGTCGTCCTGATCAATCTGTAATTTTCCGGCGACCGATCCGACCACCAGGAACTCCGCATGCGCTGCACGCGCCGAGCTGCTGGACCGCAAGTGGGCTTCACTCGCTTCACGCGCCGCACGCGCCATCCAGAGGTTGAAGACTACCACGTCAGCGCGCTTTTTGCCATATCATTAGTGCCACGTCAGAGCCACGTCATCGACACGTGTCCAGCCTCTGCCACGTCAGCGTATCTTTCTGAAATTCGTTTGGCCCCTGTATTTCTGGGTAATGACATTATGACCCCCTGAATTTCTAAAATTTCTTTCAGTCCTTAGAAAATTTCAGTTTGGCCCTTGTAATTCTTGTTAATGATATTATGCCCCCCTTAGTTTCTGAAATTTCAGTTTAGCTCTTAAGAAATTTTAGTTTAGTCCTTAGAATTTCCAAGCTTTGTATTTATTGCATAAAAAGAATTTTTGAGCCCCGGAAGAGACTATTCCACCATTTTTTACTGTTCCGGACGTAACGGTAGGCTCAGATTTTTAAAATTCAATTTTTATTTTAGTGAATTAATTATTCTAAAATAGAAGAATCATCCGGAGCCATGATTAAATTGACTGCTACCAACTACACACTATGGAGGCTCAGGATGAGGATCTCCTTAGTTGTAAGGATCTATATGATCCTATAGAATTTCAAGGGCAGAGACCTGAGACAGAAAAAGAGGCAGAGTGTAAGAAAATTAACAGAAAATGCATCGGTCAGATTAGACAATGGATCGACCATAGTGTCTTCCATCATGTAGCCAAGGAAACAGATGCATATTCTCTATGGACAAAATTAGAGAGTATGTATCAGGCCAAGTCAGCACGGAATAAAGCCATCCTGATGAGACGGCTTGTAAACTTGAAGTTGCGGAGCAGAACTCCCGTAGCAGAACATACAAGTGAGTTCCAGAACTTGGTGAATCAGTTGACAGCAGTCGAGTTACAGCTTGGAGACGAAGAATAAGCCTTCTACTTCTCAGTTCCCTTCCAGATTCATGGGAGACGTTAGTGGTCTCCATCAGTAATTCAGCACCCGGAGGCAAACTTACCTTGTCAATGGTTAAGGATGCCTTGATAAACGAGGAGGCGAGAAGAAAAGATGCATGCGCCAGTCAAGATGAAGCCTACATCATGGAGAATCGAGGAACACAGTCTCGAGGTGAAGACTGGAGAAGAGGTAGAAGCAAAAGCAGAGGCAGATCGACAAACAGAAGGGGCAGGTCAACAGATGGGTGGAGAACCACGTACAAATGTTATCACTATGGCAAAGAGGGTCACATGAAGAAAAATTGTCGCAGTCTTCAGAAGCAGAACCAGGAGAGTTCACAGGCACATAGTAATGAAGAGCCATGAGTTACAGTGGTAGAAGATGTGACCATTTGTGCAGAAGAGACGTGCTTCCACACAGCAGACCAAGGAGTAGAATGGGTAATTGACACAGCAGCTTCCTGTCACGTCACTCCTTGGAGAGAGATCTTCACCACGTACAAAGCAGGAGACTTTGGGATAGTGAAGATGGGAAACAGCAGCACCGCCAAAATTATGGGAATTGGTGATGTTCAATTCCAAACGAACGTCGGATGCAAAATAACTTTGAAGGACATTCGTCATGTGCCAGATCTTCAACTCAACTTGCTCTCGGTAAAAGCCTTTGATCAGTAAGGCTATGAGAGCTGCTTCACCAATGGTACATGGAAGATGTTGAAAGGGGTCATGGTGGTTGCTCGAGGTAAATTATGTGATAATCTTTACAGGACCCATATAAAGATAAACGAAGAGAGCCTTCATGTAGCAGAGCACATGGTACCTCTAGATTTGTGGCATAAAAGGCTCGGTCACATGGGTGAAAAGGGTTTATCAACCCTTCAGAAAAAGAAGCTGATCATAGTTTCCAAGGATGCAACGTCTCATCCTTGCGACTATTGTTTGTACGGGAAACAACGGAGGGTGTCATTCAGCTCCTCATCAGTGAAGAAATCAAAGTTGTTGGAGCTAGTACACAGTGATGTATGCGGACTTCTCGAAGTGGAAAGTCTAGGCGGTAAAAGGTATTTCTTGACCTTCATTGATGATGCCTCTCGAAAAGTGTGAGTGTACTTCCTCAAGACGAAGGATGAAGTTCTAGAGAAGTTCAAGGAGTTTCACGCCACGGTAGAACGTGAAACAGGTAAGAAGCTAAAATGCCTTCGCTCAGATAATGGAGGCGAGTATACCTCCAGAGAGTTCAATGCTTACTGTTGGAGATATGGCATTCGACATGAAAGAACGGTCCCACGCACACCACAGCATAATGGAGTGGTCGAGAGGATGAATCGAACCATCATGGAACGGGTCAGAAGCATGCTCAGATTGGCTAAGTTACCCAAGCCATTCTGGGGGGAGGCAGTTCGTACCGCCTGTTACTTAATCAATAGAACACCATCGGTGCCATTGAACTTCGAGATTCCAGAAAAGGTATGGTCTAATAAAAAGTCCTCCTATAATCATTTAAAAGTGTTTGGTTGTTTAGCCTTCGTACATGTATCCAAGGAGCTCAGACAGAAGCTCGATGCAAGAACTATTCCATGTATCTTCATCGGTTACGGAGATGAAGAATTCAGATACAGATTATGGGATCCCAAAGAAAAGAAAGTCATCCGCAGCAGAGATGTGGTGTTTCACGAAGACCAAACATATGAAGACGCTGAAAAGACAACAATATCTACAAATCCCACTAGCAGTGCCCCAGATATTGTTGCAGACTCAACACCAAATGCCACAAGAAATGATGAAGTACCAGAAGAAATTCCAGAAGCAGATCAGGAGGAGGAAAATGAAGGGATTGCTGAGCCGGGGGAGCCGCAATTACCTGTTGAAGCTGCTGTACCTCTTGGAAATGAAGAACCTCAGCTACGACGATCTGAGCGAGGTCAGATTCCGTAAGGAGATATCCGAAATCAGAGTATACACTGCTTACTAATGAGGGGGAGCCAGAAAGCTTTTGTGAAGCTTTATCTCATCCAGACAAAGAACGATGGCTACACGCAATGCGAGATGAGATAAATTCTCTTGAGAAAAACAAAACCTATGAACTGGTCGAGCTCCCAGATGGAAAGAAGGCACTGAAGACCAAGTGGGTATTCAAGCTCAAGAAAGATGGAACAGGAAAGGTGATGAAGCACAAAGCCCTGTTAGTGGTAAAAGGATTCCTTCAGAAGAAAGGAATTGACTTCGATGACATCTTCTCACCAGTGGTAAAAATGTCTTCAATCCGTATCATCCTCGGATTGACCACAAGTCTTGATTTAGAGCTTGAACAGATGGATGTGAAGACAGCATTTCTTCATGGAGACTTGCATGAAGAAATCTATATGGAGCAGCCAGAAGGATTCGAGGTTCAAGGAAAAAAACACCTCGTGTGCAAGCTCAAAAAGAGCTTGTATGGCCTCAAACAAGCACCAAGGTAATGGTACAAGAAATTTGACTCTTTCATGGTGAGTCATGGGTACAAAAGAACTGCTGCAGACCAATATGTCTACTTCCAGAAACTTCCAAGTGGAGACTTTGTTGCACTCATGTTATATGTGGACGACATGTTGATCATCGAGAAAGATGCAACAAAAATAAAGCAGCTGAAGAAGGAACTTTCAAAAACCTTCGATATGAAGGACTTGGGACCAGCTCAGCAAATCTTGGGGATGCACATTTGTCGAGACAGGAAACAGAAGAAATTATGGCTGTCTCAGGAGAAATATGTTGAACGAGTGATTCAAAGGTTCAACATGGATGGTGCTAAGCCAGTTAGTCTACCACTGGCTAATCATTTCAAGCTGAGCAAGAGATCATGTCCCTCATCCAAGAAAGAGATAGAGGACATGGCGTCGGTGCCCTATTCTTCTGCGGTAGGAAGTTTGATATATGCCATGGTATGTACAAGGCCAGATATTGCTCATGCTGTAGGAGTCGTGAGCAGATTTCTTTCCAACCTAGGGAAAGAACATTGGGAGGTAGTCAAGTGGATTCTCAGATACCTAAAAGGTACTTCGAAGATATGCTTGTGTTACGGGGGAGTTGATCCAATCCTGGAAGGCTATACAGAGTCAGATATGGCTGGAGATCCTGACAGTAGGAAATCTACATCAGGTTTTGTTTACACTTTTGCAGGGGGAGCTGTGTCATGGCAATCAAAACTGTAGAAGTGTGTTACGCTATCCACGACAGAGGCAGAATACATTGCCGCAGCAGAAGCTGGAAAAGAAATGTTGTGGTTGAAGCGGTTTCTCCAAGAACTTGGGATTGAGCAAAAGGAGTATAAAGTATACTGTGATAGTCAAAGTGCTCTGGATTTGAGTAAGAATTCAGTGTACCATTCTCGAACGAAGCATATCGACATCCGCTATCATTGGATACGCAAGGTGATGGACAAGCAACTGTTGAAGCTTGTGAAGATTCATACTAAAGAGAATCCAGCCGACATGTTAACAAAGGTAGTCACAAGAGACAAGCTAGAACTATGCAGAGACATAGTTGGACTAGAAGCTGTCTAATTACTTTTGTAGTTATCCCCTTTCACATGGGATGGAGGGGGAGAATTGATGAGCTCATGCATGACATGCATGAGTTCTAGAATTCTGATGAGCTCATGCATGACATGCAGAGCTTCTAGATATCCCTCCCATGTCAAAGGGAGGTGAGGGTTAGGTGAACTACCCACCTAACTCGTTTGAAATTTTATGCAGAATTTTCCTATAAATATGGGACGAATTCTGCCTTGTTTATGTATCAGAGGGATTCCAAAGAGAGTCCGATTCAGAACCAAGAGAGTTCTGAGAGTGAGAGAGAGCCAGGAGAGCTCCAGGATTAGTTTAGGGGAGTTTTTGTGTAAATCTTGTATATTAATTTTCTCTGTTAATACAAGTCAATTTTCTCCCAAATTCTGTTCTGAGTTTGCATTGCATCCCCAACAAGTTTAAGGAAATTGCAGCAGCTGTTCATGCACGTGACAGAGTCATTAGTTTTGATGAATTACAAGATAAACTTGTAGAATATGAGGCCTATCTAATGCAAGAAGAATTCACCTCCACTACTGCTTTTACAGCCAACGATGCAAAGTCTTCAGGCAATCAAACCCGCCATAGGAATGGCGGAAAAAATTATTCTTAAAATCAAGGTCATCGTCACCAAGATGGCAATTATAGTACTAATCGTATCAACAATTCCCCTGCAAGTAACCAGTTCAGTAATTTGGTAAGAACTCCACTGTTTTTGTCAATTTTATGATAAGCAAGGGCACACTGCAAAGCAAAGTTACACTGCCAAGAGGCTGTTTTTCTTCAATTGCCAATCCTGCTACTACCACCACCAACTCCTCTAATTGGGTTCTTGATTCTGGTGTGTCTCATCACGTGACCTCCGATCTTGGTAATCTTTCATTCAATCAGCGATATGAGGGACTAGACGACATAGTTATTTGGTGATGTTATAGGTTTGCATATCACCCATATTGGCCAATCTACTCACTAATAATTTTTAACTCTCCAATGTTCTTTGTGTTCCTACAATGAAACAAAATTTAATTTCAAAAGTTTGAACTCTCACTTGATTCTTTCCGATTACTTTTCAACATCTGACAACAATGATCATGCCAACTGAAGCTACCCTCGCAACATGATTTGCCACTGGGGAGATGCAGGGGTTTTTGCCATTAGAGGAGCTATATTCGTGCCCGATTGTCCATGAAGGCCGAACCCAGAACCAGAGCAGGAATGATCTTTCAGTTCAATCTGTTATATCTTGATAGGATGGAACGCTTTATGCCAAGTGCAACAATGTTATTTTAACTCCTTTTCAAAAAAATAGATCATGGTATTTATGTTTGAAAAAAAAGTGCCATTCAGCATTCACTCTCGTAAAGTTGGATATATCACACAAAGGTAACGACAAATTGTTAGAATTCATTTCACAGTTCATTTTCAAATTACAACCTTTGCCATCCCTTCATTTTCCATGAGAGGTTTTGTTGGGAAATAAGTATGAACAAGGACCACATCTCCTGACTAAGTAATTCTCATTGTGATATTTATTTTTTTGTGATCAGGTATTCTGCAGGCCACATCATTATCATTGTGATATTATCCACTTTGGGTTCAAACCCTCATAAATTTGCTTTTCCATTCTACGCAAAAGGCTTCATACTAATAGAGATCTTGTCCATACTTATATACCTATAATCCTCTTTATGTTTAATCGATGTGGGACTTTGATCGCAATCGCTACAGTTTTGCTTTGTTTTCAAAAGCAGCGGGTAATTTGTGTCATAGACGTGTTACGGATCGCTTCCGCTTGCGCACAACAATTATTTTACAACAAATGGGCCACTATATATGGTGCAAGTATCCAGCCCAAAAGACTAGTCTATTAGGTGGAGGAACTCTTCCCATATATAAGCCCCATGACCTTCCCTTAACCAATCAATGTGGGACTCCCAATAAGGATTATCCAAATGGGGACTCCACTGCAACAATCCCCCTCCTCAGACAAGGCCCCGGCGGTGGTAGGCGCCATCCTTGTCTGAACCACTAACGATAATCCTCCACAACGACAAGGCCCCGGTGGGCTGAGTCACCATCCTTGTCTGAACCAAACGAGTCCACACATTGTTGTCTTGGGTTGGCTCTGATACCACTTGTTACGGATCACTTCTGCTTGCGCATAACAATAATTTTACAACAAATGGGCCACCATATATGGAGCAAGTATCCAGCCCAAAAGACTAGGTATTTAATTTGTTGAGTGTGGCTCATATGCAAGTGGGAGAGAGATCCCACATTGGTTAATTTACAAAGCATAAGTCTCATATGGGCTTATAAAAGGAGGCCATATAGGAGAAGTTATGTGTCCCAAGTAAAATATCTTTCACCCCCCAATAATTGTAAGGTCTCACATATAAGACCTCATAGTTTAAGGGCCTTTCAGTAAGGACCTTAAAGTTTGTAATATTTATTTTTTCTCCCTTTGTTTTGGGTATTTGTAGTATTGCTCAATTGTTTGGATAATTAAAGTTTGACCTAACTATTTGGGTAATTGCAGTTTGGCCCAATAGTTGTGGTATTTGCATTGTGGCCTAAAAGTTTGTAATTCTCTTTGAAGATAGTGGAAAGTTTCTTTAGCGGCGCCCGAGGACGTAGGTATTTATACCGAACCTCGTTAAATCTTGGTGTTCTTTCTATTTCTGCATTGTGGTTGATTGGTTGCCTCTTGAGTTGTTATTATATTCAGTAATCTAGCATAGTTTGTGGTTGTGCATTTTGGATGTTCTGTTGGTTATCGCTTTCCGCTTGTGCATAACAATTGGTATCAGAGCCGAAGGTTTTGGGTAGTTAGTGGCTATTTCATTGAAGCACTTACTACTATTCTGGGCTGTTGATTTTGGATTGCTAGTTATTGAATATAATAGTTTGTTTGGAGCTTGGTTATTTGTGATTTGTGTATCGAGCTTATTTGTGAGAGGTAGTAATGGCTTCATCATCAACTGTATCTGAGAAGACAATGACTGTGACAAATGCAAATATAGATGTTGAAAAATTTGATGGTCGAAATAATTTCGGCTTATGGCAAAGTGAGGTGTTGGACGAGTTGTATCAGCAGGATTTGGATATTGTTCTGGAAGAAACAAAACCAGAAGATATCAGTGCCAGAGATTGGGACAGGCTGAATATAAAAGCTTGTGGGTTGATTCGCTCTTGCTTGTGTAGAGAACAAAAGTATCCGTTCACTAAGAGACATCTGCAAGCAAAATATGGAAGGGGCTAGAAAACAAATATATGAAGAAAGTAATGAGAATCGGCTGTATCTATTGAAGAGATTATTCTATCTTCAATTGAAACTAGGTACGAGCATCAGTTCTCATATTGATGAGTTTAATAAGTTAATTACTTATTTGTTAAACTTAGATGAAACCTTCAAAGATGAAATTAAGGCTATGCTATTGATTGGCTCAATTCCGGATGAATTAGATTATTTGTGCATTACTCTTATCCATAGGAAAGATAAACTGTCTTTTGAAGAAGTTTGTTCTGCTTTGTTGAATTATGAAATTCATAAGAAAGATCAAAGGGAACATAGGGATGAGTCAGTAGATGCATTGACAGTGAGAGGGCGTAGTCAAAGTAGGAAACCGGGAAAAAGGGGAAAATCTTGGTCGAGGGGTAAATTAGGAAAAGATGAGTGTGCCTTTTGTCGTGAGAAAGGGCATTGGAAGAAAGATTGTCCTAAATTGAAAAAGAAAGATAAGGGCAAGGCTGTTTCTGATGCATGTGTTGTTGAGTGTGAGGATGATAGTGAGTCAGACATATGTCTAGCTGGTCACCCATCCACTTCTGGTTCTGATGAGTGGATTATGGATTCGGGTTGTACTTATCATATGTGTCCACATCGGGATTGGTTCTTTCAGTTTGAAGAGCTTGATTGTGGAGTTATATATATGGGTAATGATGATATTTGCCATACTGCTGGGATAGGTTCGATCCGTTTGAGGAATCATGATGGAATGACTAGAGTTCTGACAGATGTTCGGTATGTACCGAAGTTGAAGAAGAATCTCATCTCTTTGGGAGCCTTAGAATCTAAAGGCCGTGGTATATCTATTCGAGATGGTATTCTGAGGGTCACTTCAGGCGCTCTTGTGGTATTGAAAGGCAATAGGAGGAATAACTTGTATTACTATAATGGTAGTACGGTTATTGGATCAGCTGCTATGGTTTCTGATAATGATGCAGATTCAGAGATCACGAGACTGTGGCATATGCGTTTGGGACATACAGGTGAGAAAGCCTTATTCAGTTTGGTGAAGCGAGGCTTATTGAAAGGTGCAAAGACCTGCAAGCTGGATTTTTGTGAACATTGTGTTCTGGAAAAGCAGAAGAGAGTGAAATTTGGCCCCCCCCCCCCCCCCCCCCAAAACCCCCGCTTATTTCTATACCAAGGTATTCTGCGCCCCTTATGTTCACTCAGATTGCCCGAGTGGGGACAACGACACACAAGACCGCATCAAATGAGGAGGCACTACTTTGTACTTTTGTTGATGACTTTCTAGAAGAACTTGGGTGTACTGTTTGAAATCAAAAGATGATGTACTTGGTTGCTTCCTTAAATGAAAAAAGATGATTGAGACACAGACTGTCAAGAAAATCAAGCATCTCAGAACAGATAATGGTGGTGAGTATTGCAGTGATCAGTTTTTGAAATTGTGTCAAGATGAAGGTATTGTACGTCATTTTACTGTTAGAAGTACACCACAGCAGAATGGGGTGGCAGAACGCATGAACCGGACATTGCTGGAGAAAGTTCGGTGTATGTTGTCCAATGCTGGGTGGGGCAAAGAGTTTTGGGCTGAGGCTGTGACTTATGCGTGTCATCTCATTAATCGTCTACCTTCAGCTGCTATTGTTGATAGAACTCCATTGGAGGTATGGTCTGGACAACCTGTTTCTGATTATGATTCTTTACATGTTTTTGGTTCAATTGCATATTATCATGTGAAAGAATCGAAGCTGGATCCTAGAGCCAAGAAAGCGATTTTCTTGGGATTTGCTTCTGGAGTAAAAGGATATCGTCTTTGGTGTCCTAGTTCGAGGAAGATTATATCCAGTAGAGATGTGACATTTGATGAGTCTTCAATGTTGAAGAAATCAGAAAACCAGACAAAGGTGAATGGTCCTCCACAACAGGTGGAGTTTGAAACGATGACATTGAACCCAGTTAGATATGTTGAGACAGATGTTGATACTCCTATGACAGAGGGAGATTTGGGAGATGATGGTGAGGGTTCTACTCAGGAACCTCTACAGCAACAAGAATCTATTGCAGTTAATAGGCCAAGACGTGAGATTCGCAGACCTGCTCAATTTGCTGATATGGTGGCCTATGCACTTCCAATTGTAGATACTGATGTTCCTTCCACTTATAGAGAGGCAGTCAGATGTTCTGAAGTTGATGAGTGGAAGACAGCTATGAGTGAAGAGATGCAGTCTCTTCAGAAGAATGAAACTTGGGAGCTAGCTCAACTACCGCAGGTAAAAAGGCAATTAGGTGCAAATGGGTATATGCAAAGAAAGATGGATTTCCTGACAAGAATGACGTCCGCTACAAGGCAAGGTTAGTGGCTAAAGGCTACGCTCAGAGGGAAGGAATTGACTACAATGAGGTATTTTCTCCAGTTGTGAAACATTCTTCCATTAGAATTTTGTTGGCCTTGGTAGCTTAGATGAATATGGAACTAATTCAACTTGATGTAAAAACTGCATTTTTACATGGTGACTTAGAAGAGGAAATCTATATGACTCAGCCAGAGGGATTCAAAGTTGCTGGTAAGGAAAATTTAGTATGCAAACTGAAAAGATCGCTTTATGGTTTGAAGCAATCTCCCAGACAGTGGTATAAGCGATTTGATCGGTTTATGATGGGTCAGAAGTACACAAGAAGCAAATTTGATAAGTGTGTGTATTTTCGGAGGCTACATGATGGTTCTTTCATTTATCTACTCTTGTATGTTGATGATATGTTGATAGCTTCGACGAATGTCGAAGAAATTGCAAAGTTGAAGACTCAGTTGAATCGAGAGTTTGAAATGAAAGATTTTGGTGAAGCTAAAAAGATTCTAGGCATGGAGATTAGCAGAGATAGAGGGAGAAGCAAGATTTGTTTGACTCAGAAGCAGTATCTGAAGAAGGTATTACAGCAGTTTGGCATTACAGAGCAGTCTAAACCTGTAAGTACCCCACTTGCTTCTCATATGAAGCTCAGTGCATCTTTATCTCCTAGTACAGATGAGGAACGAGAGTATATGTCTCGAGTTCCGTATGCTAATGCAGTTGGTAGCCTGATGTATGCTATGGTGTGTACGAGACCGGACATTTCACATGCAGTTGGAGTTGTGAGCAGGTATATGCATGATCCTAGTAAAGGACATTGGCAAGCAGTGAAATGGATTCTACGGTATTTGTTGAAAACCGTCGATGTTGGCTTAGTCTTTGAGAGGGATGATACATGTGGTCAGTATGCTATTGGTTATGTTGATTCAGATTATACTAGTGATTTGGATAAACGTCGGTCAACAACCGGTTATGTGTTTACTCTTGCAAGAGCACCAGTGAGTTGGAAGTTTACTTTACAGTCTACAGTGGCTTTGTCTACTACAGAGGCAGAGTATATGGCAATGACAGAGGCTGTAAAGGAAGCTATTTGGTTACAGGTATTGCTGGATGAATTGGGAATTGGGCAGAAGAAGATTACTCTTTATTCTGACAGTCAGAGTGCTATCCACTTAGCGAAGAATCCAGTATTCCATGTTCGTACGAAGCATATTGATGTTCGGTATCATTTTGTGCAGTAGATTATTGATGAAGGGAGAATCTTACTTCAGAAGATTGAGATTGTCGAGAATCCCGCAGATGTGTTGACTAAGGTTGTGACAGCGATCAAGTTCAATCATTGTTTGGACTTGATCAACATTGTGCGAGTTTGATCGCGCCATTGGGCGCATTTGGAGGCGTTGCAGATGTGATAGAGAATGTGGGAAAAAGAAGAAATTTGTGGTGGGTCGGCATATTCGCCAAGGTGGAGATTTGTTGAGTGTGGCTCATATGCAAGTGGGAGAGAGATCCCACATTGGTTAAGTTACAAAGCATAAGTCTCATATGGGCTTATAAAAGGAGGCCATATAGGAGAAGTTATGTGTTCTATTTGAAATATCTTTCACCCCCCAATAATTGTAAGGTCTCACATATAAGACCTCATAGTTTAAGGGCCTTTCAGTAAGGACCTTAAAGTTTGTAATATTTATTTTTTCTTCCTTTGTTTTGGGTATTTGTAGTATTGCCCAATTGTTTAGATAATTACAGTTTAACCCAACTATTTGGGTAATTGAGTTTGGCCCAATAGTTGTAGCATTTGCATTGTGGCCCAAAAGTTTGTAATTCTCTTTGAAGATAGTGGAAAGTTTCTTCAGCGGCGCCCGAGGACGTAGGTATTTATACCGAACCTCGTTAAATCTTGGTGTTCTTTCTATTTCTGCATTGTGGTTGATTGGTTGCCTCTTGAGTTGTTATTATATTCAGTAATATAGCATAGTTTGTGGTTGTGCATTTTGGATGTTCTGTTGGTTATCGCTTCCGCTTGTGCATAACAAGACGAACATAAGCAAGACTTTTAGTAAATTTGTACGTTAAAAAGCAAATGAGCATGATATAACTAATCTGGAAACGGGCATTCATACTGTCAGAAGATTGGTATGGGTAGAACTGAATTTTCCAGGAAAAACTTTATAGAAGATGACCAAAATACATAATATACTTGCAATCCTAAAACTAGCTTTGAGGCTTTATTTCGAAGAACTTTGGCCTACTCCAATGAGATAAGGTAAAGCACAAGTTGCTCTCATTCGAGTGGTGCAATTTGGGCAGTAAGGGAATTCACTGCCTCACCCACTTATAGAGGCCAATGACACCATGAAGCTGGACTAAAAGTAATTTGATATGTTATGTTGCCGTGTTGAATGGAGGAAGGAACAGAGGACGTGCCAAAATAAATATATCTAAGAATAGAGAGCACAATGCCTTGAGTTTCAGACTCTCATTAACTCAGTCGATTTTTATGTACATTCTTTTTCATTTTTTTTTTTTTGGGATTTAAAATATTAACCATCTTTAGTCATTCGTTTATTTATAATTATTATAGTTTCCTGTGAGTTGATAACATAATAATAGCAGTTCAATGACCTTCCACCTCTTTATCAATTTCTCTGCCTAGATACTGTTAAATTTAAGTTTGAACAATTTTCTTTTTCTTTTTCTCTTGTTTTGTACTATTCGGTTCCCATCTTATAGAAAAACAAAAAAAAAAATTATATTACTTTTAAAAAAATGTTTAAATAAAAATATATATTATTTAAAAAGATATTGCATTTTTTAGCCGTGAGGGAGCAACTTTATGGCTTCGAGTGGAACTAATAGAGACCCCTTAGTTTTGATAAAAATAATTTACCCCGAGTTTTCATTTAGCAACACTAAGACCCCCAATTTCACACAATCACTGAAACATCTGTTCCCAGATCAAGAATCTTCTCTGCAATGTTGTCTTTACTCTTGTTTTTGTCTTATTGAAAATGATGTAATAATAAATGATAAGATTTAAAATAATAAATTAATTATAAGAGTTAGGATTACCCAATTGAACACTGTGATATGTATTTTTTTTGTACAAATGCTTTTTCCAAATTTTCTTGCTCTCCCTTGAAATTCTCTACCACATTTTCAAACATCTAGACACCAAAATTTTGTAAAATCTCTTGACCACCTACCTCTATTTACCTCATCTAACAAATACCCAAATTTAACAAAAATTAACACAACATAAAAATTAATTAAAAAAAACCAATTAAGGGTTTAGTTAAATCCTCTTTCTTTATCAGATTTTCATTTTCTTCGCATCAAAACACAAAATATTTTCTAAAATCTGTTCATCAATAACTGCTTTTAACTAATCCAACTCATAATCAAATTCGACAAAAAAGCAACATAGCATTAAAATTTTTATTAAAGAAAACCAACAAATTAAGGGTTAAGTAGAGGGGAGAGCACTAAGGTGAGATTTTTTTAATTTTTTAATTTTCTCTTGGTTTAATCTACAAAAAGAGAGAGAGAGAAGAGGAGAATAAAAGCGGTGAGGCTAGAGAAGAAGATTAGAGGGAAGAAGACGATAATGTGTGAGGAAGAAGATAAGGTGGAGACAGAAGAAATTAAAAAATATATATATATATGGCTGATTTATGAATTATATGAGGAATATTTTATTATTTTATTATTTCAGTAGAGGAAAATGTCAAGAATATCCTCAAAGTTTTATTTGAGTCAAACGGCTGTTTGAAATTTGGGGGACTGCATAAACTTGGGGGTCAAAATAAGGGAGCTCCATTTGATTCCCCTTTGAAGGAGTTGAATTATTGCAGACTTGTGGAGTCCACACGGTGTTCAGGAAGACCAAATAATCACCGACATCGTGTGGGTAAACAATTAATTCCGGTATCATAGACAACCAATTTCTCTCAATTTGCTTGCTCAGCTCACTGTTTACTTTTCTTGTGACAATTCCGATTCACTTTCTTTGTTTCCGATTTCAACTGAAACCATAGCCCTGTGAGAGATCTTACTTTCTGCCGTCCTCCACGTGTTGTTTAGCAGATTGGCATCCCGTGAGCTTCTGGACTTTGCACCTCAAGAAGGGGTGTTTTCAAAGTTGAAGAAGTGGGAAGAAACAGTGATGATGGTTCAGGCAGTCCTCAAAGATGCAGAGGATAAGGAACTGAGTGAAACTGCTGTTAAAATATGGCTTCACAATCTTCGAGACTTGGCTTATAATGCGGAGGATGTATTGGAAGAGTTTGCCTTTGAAGCTTTGAGGCGCAAGTTGATGGCAGAACATTAGACCACCACTAGCAAGGTACGGGACCTCATCCCTGCTTGTTTCACTAGTTTGAGGTTCGATTCCAGTATGGGATTCAAGATAGCTGATATCACTAGCCGGTTAGATCAACTCTGTCAACAAAGAACCGATCTGGGATTCCAAGTGATTTCAGTAGGGACATCGAGTGCTGCTGCAAGGCAAAGACCACCCAGTTCCAGTGTGCCAACTGAACCTGCTGTTATTGGGAGAGATGAAGATAAAGCTAAAATACTTGAAATGTACTGTCAAATGATGATGAACCAAGTAATGATGCCAACTTCCGTGTAATATCCATTGTCGGCATGGGAGGGATTGGAAAAACGACACCTTCTCGGGAGGTGTTCAATGACAAAGCTGCGGGTGATTTCCAGTTTGATATAAAAGCATGGATATGTGTCTAGGATGAATTTGATGTTTTAAGCATCTGAAAGGCAATACTCGAGGCAATCACCACCTCACCTTGTGAATCGAAGGCATTAAATGACGTGCAGATTCAATTGAAAAAATTGGTAGATGGAAAAAAATTTCTGCTAGTCTTAGATGATGTTTGGAATAAGGACTATGGCTTGTGGGAAAGTATGAAGTCTCCTTTAATGGCTGCTCAACCGGGCAGTAAGATAATTGTGACGACCCGCCACACAGATGTTGCATTCACAATGGAATCCATTAAACATTTCAGCTTAAAGCATCTACTAGATGATGATTGCTGGTCTATGTTCATGAAGCATGCATTTGAGAGTGGGGAAACTGGTTCGCATGAAAGTCTGGAATCAGGTCGTCTGAAAGTTGTTGAGAAGTGGCCTCCTACGCTGTAAACAAGTTGATGCTTGGGATGATATATTGAACAGCAAACTATGGAATTTACCAGAAAAAAGAGGCATTCTTCTTTTTTTAAGAAATAAGCTATCATCATCTTCCTTATCATCTAGAGAGATGCTTTTCTTCTTGTGCAATTTTCCCTAAGGATTACGAATTTGAAGAGAATGAACTTGTTCTATTGTGGATTGTTGAAGTTATTATTTAACCGTCAGCAAACAATTAGCAATTGGAGGATTTGGGCAAGGAGTATTTTCATGATCTGTTATGAAGGTCAAGTTTTCAGCAATCAACTAGCTAGTACCACTTCCAAATTTGCCATCCATGACCTTATCCAAGATTTAGCTCAATTGGTCTCTGGAGATACAAATTTGAGGATGGAGGAGGCTGATAAAAAATCAATGCAATTTGATCGGGTTCGTCACGCTTCTTACAGTTGTGGTTATTGTGATGGCCAACTGAAATTTGACAGCTTTCATAAAGTTAAGCATATACGGACATTCTTGCCTGTGTTCATATCTGGTGATGATTTTAGTGGAAGGTACATAACGTATACCGTGACATCTAACATTTTGCCAAAATAACAAAAATCGAGAATTTTATCTTTAAGGAATTATTATATTGCTCAATTACCTAAATCATTAGGGGGTTTAGGACATCTAAGATATCTCAACTTTGGTGGCACCAAGATTAGAAATTTACCTGAGTCAATAGGCTTACTATTCAACTTACAAGTTTTGATATTAAAAGATTGCTTTCGTCTTATAAAGCAGCCTTTCAACCTAGAAATTCAATTAATCTACGTCATTTTGATATAAAAGGTGTAAATCTATTGAAAGAGATGCCAGGGGGAATGAAAGAGCTGAAATGTCTACACACTTCTCAGATTATGTTGTTGGCGAAAGTAGTGGGTCTAGTTTAAAAGATCTGAAGCATTTAAAGTTTCTGCATGCGGAACTTTGTATTTCAAAATTAGATAATGTGATTGATTCACCTGATATAATCAGCGAGGCCATATTAATTCAGAAAAAGGATCTCGAAGTTTTGTTCTTAGAGTGGGGCTCTCTGTATTTGAAGTCTCACGAAATGAGTTGACAGAAGAAAATCTACTTGACATCCTACAACCTCATAAGAATATTAAAGAGCTAACAATCAAGTATTATGGAGGCACAAGATTTCCATCTTGGTTAGGAGATCCACCATTCTCTCAAATGGTGGTCTTTAATTTGGAAAATTTTGAAAAATGCAAAACCTTACCTTCGCTTGGATTGTTAGGCTCACTTAAAAATCTTTCTATTAAAGGGATGAAAGGCCTGAAAATTCTGGGTGTAGAGATTTATGGGGAGGACTGCTTGAAGCCTTTTCAGTCCTTAGAAACTCTTTATTTTGAAAATTTGGAAGAGTGGGAGTGTTGGAAGTCCATCAAAGAAAATAAGTCTGTTGGTAGTTTCCTTTACCTCCGGTGAACTTTCCATTGTAAGATGCCCCAAACTCATTGGAAAATTACCCAACTACCTTCAGAAATAGTTGTGATTAGAGAATGTGAACAATTGGTGGTTGAATATTCAAGCTTTCCATTTCTCTGCAAAATGGAAATTAACAAATGCAAAGAGATAGAGTGTAGCAGTATTCCTTTGGACTTGAAAGTCACTACACTCCATGACTCTTTCAGAAGTTTCAGAGATGGGAAATTGGTCAAAGCATAGCTTGTAGAACTTTTTACTGGTCGTGAAGGGCTCATATATTCATAGAAAAGTATCGTGCCGTGTACTGTTGAGAAGCCATTTTAAGGGATACACAGCCTTAACTCCCTTAAAGAGTTAAAATTGAACATTGTGCAAGTCTTGATTTGTTTCCAGAGGCCAGTTTTCTTCCCAATCTGAGTTCTCTTACGGTAAGAAACTACAAGTCTCAAAAATTTTTACCCGAGACGATGGACAGCAATGCACGTCTCCAAAGCTTGGTCATTGATGGTTGTGAGTCTCTAAATTTTTACCCGAGACGAAGGACAGCAATGCACGTTTCCAAAGCTTGGTAATTGATGGTTGTGAGTCTCTAACATTCATTGCAAAAGGCATGCTGCCTTCATCTCTAAAAGGGCTTCACATATGGAGATCTGAGAAATTGCAACCTGTGGCGGATGATAAAGATGATACTTGTGCTTCTTCCTCCTCTTCCACTGCTTCGGTGTTGCGAGACGAGAATTTCAATAATATATCTCTGCTGGAAAGCTTGGATATTGCCAGCTGTCCATCTCTCACGTGCATATCATGGAGAGGTGAGTTAACCATGTCACTCAAACACCTTGATATTTATAATTGTCCAGAGTTGAAGAGTCAATCGCAGTGAGATTTGATAATAGCATGTGTCTTACCAGAATTTATTCCAGCTGTTGTGAAAAACTCAAATCACTAACTGAGGGTCTACACAATCTCAGCTATCTTGAGTTGATTTATACGAAGGAATGTCCAAGTGTTGTTTCCTTCCCAGAACGAGGGCTTCCCAACAAAACCAATTTAAGAGTTGAAATTTATGATTGCGAGAAACTTGACGCCTCACCCAACTGCATTTACAAACTCCGCTGGCTTATTGTAAGATATTGTCATTTCAGAAAGAAGGTCTTTCCACCAACCTAGCACATCTTCAAATTGATGGAGATATCAAAATCTATAAGCCAATTGATGCGTTCGAAACTAGCAAGTATACTAGTCGCACAAGTAATAAAGTGATGAGTAAGATATCGTTCCCACGAGGATTGATTCTAATTGAATTTGTTATTTTTCAGCAATAATAAACTAAACAGGGGGGGTTTTGTTGATTGATTAACTAAACTTAATACGAAAGCAAATGAAGAATAACACAAAATAAAGTTAAATGGAGTGAAAAATCAATGAGAGACACTTGGTTAAGAGTTCATTCTCTGCCACAAGATATGAATTTGTGAATTAACATAGAATTGTAATCCAATTACAGCATTGAAGTTATCAACCGTAGATAGCAACAAGCTCTGTTATCCCAATCTTTCCTTACTTGTTGTTAAATAAAACAAGCTCTTTATTTAATCTCTATCCATTAAACAACCTAGAACAAGCTCTCTAAGTTTAATTCAATAGAAGCATTACGATGAGAAAGATAGGTTGATCTAAGCAAAATCACACAAGTTCGGATTATTTAACCTAGGTTGTATTTTCCAATTGCAATCTCTGATCACAATTTTGCTACTAATGATTGGAAATTCATGACAATTACGGATCAAGATTTCTAATCTAGCAATAGAAAACAACAGATTATATTCAGTTGGCCATTCCAAATACAATCAGTAAGCAATCATAAGCATTAGATATGGGAAAATACAAGCAACTTCAATTAGAGAATTGGATAACAATCTCTTACACAATCAAGTCACAAAATCCATATCAAGGGCTTTGAAATCACCCTCAACCAATTCAGATTTAGTTACACATATTCAATCCGAATAACAAATACAATACAGAGAAATTCCAGAATTGAAAAGGAAAGAAAGAACTTAGCAAATTCTTTGAAAATCTTCTTTTAGATGAATCTTCTTGGAATTGTAGTTCCTCCTCTTTCAAAATCTTCTTTCTCCTTCAAGAACTCCAAGGGATGAGAGAAATCCAGAAATGCAGCCTCCTACCACGTTTTCCCCCCTTCAAGTTATGAAAATAAAACCTTAAAATGTGTTTAAATACTCTGCTACAGTGAATTGCTACAGTGCCCCGTATTATACATGCTACAGTGCTTGTGGAATTATATTTCTATACATATCTCACTGTTTTGATTACAACTTTTGGTACACTGAATGGATTTATAAACCGTAAATTTCTCCAGAAAATAGACTTCGAGAGCTTTCCAAGGTATATAATATGTCGTCGGGTTCATTGTATATCAATACAATTAAATCCGAGAAGATCACTGACTAGCAGAGGTGAAAATGAAGGGTTTTACTCAATTTTTTGTGCAAGTTGCTCCAAAACTCCTACAAACATCAAAACCACACAAAAACATAAAAATACCAAGGAATATAGCAAAGAAACATGGACGAATTGATATAAAATAATACATAAATAGACACCTATCAAATTCCCCCACACTTAGACTTTGCTAGTCCTCGAGCAACTAAAATGATACGAAACAAAACTAAACCGAAACAGAATCAAAGAAAAATTAAAAAACACAAATGCTTCAACTTGCAAATAGGCCTCAAAGATTGTACTTAATTATAACCCAAGGAAAACTTCAAAATAATGCACTTGATCAACAATTTTATCTCAAATATTAGTTTCGCTTCACTTCAATTCCACAAGTGTGTATGTGTAGAGCCATTCTCACCTAATCACTTGTAACCCGGATGAGTTTATGCTTAAAAATGAATTATATTTAATAGTGAAGATGTGTGTATAAATGAACTCCATAGGCTTGCTTTTCAAGTCACTCTCCACTAATGTAGACATGCACAACACCAAGGATCAAGTAGGACTTTATTACGCTTGTAACGTTTGGCTTGGGTGAAGGTATGATAAAGGATAATAATTTGGCTCAAATCACCCACAAACACATAATCATTCAAGACTATGTAGAGCTCAACCCTATAACACAACTTTATTTTAATTCACCAGGTTACTCCCCCAAACTTATTTAGAACACTCAATCTTCTTTTTTTTTTTTCTCTTCTCTTCTTCTTCTTTCTTTTTTGTAGAAAACAAAAGAAACTACACCCCCACATTTTGTTGTTTCATTCTTTTTAAGAACACCCAAGGGTATATATCTCTTTTCATTTTCTTTTTCTTTTCTTTTTTTTTTTTTAACTGCAATTCCACTCCCCCACACTTAAACAATACATTGTCCTCAATGTTTAAGTACATGGAAGATAAGTACAGATTTTTTTCTCTTTTTTTTTTTTTTTACAAACATAATAAAACTCACTTGCATTGCTCATGGCACAATCCAACCTCCTCTAACTTCCCAAAACCAGAACATAGCTCAAATGTAATTGCGAATGATTTACATGCTCATAGGTAAGGGATAAACTGTTTGGAACAAATTCAATTGAGATTAGGAAATCTTTTTAGTGAGTTAACAAAGAAAAAGGTTTACAGAGGCTCAAAGGGGTAACTAGGGATCAATTTTAATCAAGGTTGGCTCTTAAGGCTCAAACGGTCCAAAGATGGGCTAAATCATTTCCCTAATGTTGCACAGTCTAGGATTTCGCCTCGAGTGACCATCAAACAAGTTCTAGAATTCATTGAAATCTGAAGAGACATTTAAATTACATAAACTTTCTCTAAGTGAACAAATAACTCAGTGATAATAGCTCAGTGCTCAATGTTGCGCAAGGAATCAAAAGCAAGCGAAAACCAATAGACATTTCAAGCACACAGATCCATGCATCAGTTATCATTTTTCAAGAGTTATTCTTAATTCAATCATTATCTTATCATCGACCCACAAAATGCAAGAAAAGAGGTACGTGGCGTTGTTACCCCTGAGTCAAGATTGTATATTTCAACAATCCTTAGGACCAGTAGCCCGCAGACTTAAGGTTTCCAGCCTATATACCTTTATTATAAAGAACAAAACAAGAAACAAGACACTTCAAACAATATGAAATAAACAAACTACAGATTTATTGAGAGAGAATGCGTTTCAAGAGTTAAGAAAACCCCATATTCTGCCATTCTCAGGTTTTTCCACAATTGTTTTTTTGAATCGAAACTGATAAAGATAAAAACACTTAACAACTCTAAATTACACAAAACTAAACTCACTCATAAAATAACAAAGTTCAACAAGTCAGCAAACAAAAACAAGTTAGTTAGAATGGGTCTAAAAAGTTTAAAAGTTAGCCTCCTTATTCAGCCATTATGGATTGAAGAGATCCAGAATGCGTTTCAAGAGAACTTAAACTTTTTAAGCCACCACTCTAAAAGCAAAGATTAGAAAATATTACCTGCGGTGAAAGAAACAACCTAAAAAAAACTCAAAAGAAATGACATAAAAAAAAACTCAAATAAACACAATAAAGAGAAAGTAAACGAAAATGAAGCAAACCAGCAGATAGAGATTACAGATGGAGTGTTAAATCCAGTTTACGCCTCTTATTGCCTTCTCCAAACCAATCAATCCGACTGTTGTTGGATCAGGCGAATAGACGAATTCTTGTAGTTTGTCAATTAACTCCCCTGCCGTTGAAGCTGTAACAAGGATTTGCCTCGCTGATGGTGAGATAAAATTTTTTTCTACAGCTTGATCAAGAAAGACAACAAACCATCAAAAAAATTATTGACATTTAACAAACCAATGGGTTTTTTATGGATGTTTAGCTGTGCCCAAGAAGTGATTTGAAATATCTCCTCTAATGTGCCATAACCACCGGGTAAAGCTATAAATGCATCGGACTTAACAACCATATGTGCAATACGCTCATGCATGCTAGAGACTTGTAACTCTTCCCCGATTGTGTTGCCTACGATATCTCGTACAGCTAATGGTTTGGGGATAATGCCGAGAACCTGTCTCTTATACACATCTAGATGTGTATAAGAGACAGCCATTAACCCAAGACTACCCCTCCATAAATCAAATGAATACCCCTCGCAGCTAATGTCCTACCAAGATCAAGAGCTGCTGTTGTAAACTCTCCATCTTTACAAATTGCGATCCACAAAATACGCATATATTTTGGAATCGCCGAATTGGTGTTTTCTCCATTTCTACAAGTGCTCTAAACTTGTGTAAGACAATGATACACGTTAGGTATTATGCGATTCAAGTGCAAGACAGGTTATGAAATGACATTTCAAAATATGCAGCATGGATATATACACACGTATAACTCTCAAATTTGATACATGGGGACATAATTTCGGTGGGGGTTGCTCGATGCAGATTTATCGCCCCGAGATTTGAAAAATTAGATATGCTTTCAGTGGGGTTTGACAAAACCTCCACACTTGTCGCCCACGTGTGCATGAAAAATGGAGATAAACTTTCGGTGGGGTTTGAAAAAACTGTCACACTTGTCTCCCACGTGAAGCATGACAATTAGAGATATACTTTCGATGGGGTTTGACAAAACCGCCACACTTGTCTCCCACGTGAAGCATGAAAAGTAAAGATATGCTTTCGGCGGAGGTTGACAAAACCTCCACACTTGCCTTCCACGTGTGCTTATATCATGGGGTAGTCATATGGTTTGTCAAAAAGAAAACTTGAAATTAAAATAAACAAAATCAACAAACAACACAACACAAAAACAACATTGATAATCAGATCAAACGAAACAAGAAAAAAAATAAAATTCGACAACAACAACACACATTCAAATATACAAGTAGTTGTGATTGTGGCTCACATCTTCCTCTGGTTTTACGTCCAGTAACGGCTGAAACGCCTTCTATGAGTCGGGGATTTTGCTTCCCATCCAGTTTTCTTATAAACTGGCAAACAGGGTCGTTTTTAGTCAGATTCCCTAGACTATAACACTGCAATTCATTACGAAATTGTGTCCATAAATTAAGCAATTCACGCTGAACAAGTCCACAAGAATGTGACTCGAGAGTTAAACAAAACATTATCCAGCGACTCATTACTCAAACCATTCTTAATAAATGAAAGTTTATCTTCTCTATTCCTGGACGCAAAACCTAATGAACGACAAGTCTGGTTACAATTCCATCTAGCACATTTATAACATACTTGTAACCTTTTCGCTCTTCGCCTCTTGGCGTAGTAGCTCTTTCCTAGACCAGGCATGTATTTTGCGAGATTAATGTCCGGCTCACCGGACAATCTCACCTTGGCTTCGATAAGCCATCGGATATCAGCAGGCACATTTAAGAGCATCAAGCCCAAAGTCTAGTCATCCGTACTTTATAAATTTGAAACACAGCATTTTGAGGAAGTGAAGGGAAATATTTACGAAGGTTCGATAGAAAGATATCAGCATCCATTGAAGAGAAGAAAATGAGAGATATTACCGATAATGCGATTGAGTCTGTTCTTCTCCCAAGATATGCACGTTTCAAACCTTCGGGCAATGGCTTCAGCTTCCGTTTAGATGTTTCCACAAGCTGCTGCACAAATGAGCTCAAAGCACAGAGTAATCAAATTAAACAAAAGAAAGGAAAAGAAAAGAGCAGAAACGAAACTAAAGACACATAAAAGAGATAACAACACAATAACAAACAAAAGTCAAAAACAAGTAAAAAATATAAAAACAAATGAGACAGATGGCAAAGAGAGATAAAACCTGATCAATTTGATGGCCTACGAAAGGAATCTCCTCGAGACACAAAAATCGATCATTATTACCTCATTTTATTTTTCTTTTTTTTTTTTTTTTTTCAAAAACATTGGGTTGCCTCCCAATAAGCGCTTCGTTTAACGTCCTCAGCCTGACGTTGGTTCCATCATGGGAGGATCCAATTTCCGTTGTGCTTCTCTAATGGGCTTGGATCCCTCTTCTAACAAGATACGGTCAATGCATATGGATGGGCCTTGGATGTCAACAATTGTCCATCAATAGCTATTTTGTGATCTGTAAGTATTTGGACGAGTTTATCTTCTTGTAGTGGTGCAAGGCCCATTTCTATTATAACTGGCAAATAATCATTCTCACCCAAAAACACATGCCTCAAATAATCTGGAAGTAGCTTAAGCTCTAAGGTATTGGCTTTCATCACAGAAGGAAGAAGTTTCTCATTAGATAAAGGCAATTCAATGTACGAAGCATCATACCTGTTTGTGATTATAGTTATAGTCTCATCTAAGCATGCCATAGCTTCCTCCATTTCTTTGGACACTTGTATCAACCTTCTTGGTTCTTTGGAATTTTCTGTCCCTATGTGCTCACTAATAGCCATTTCCAATCCATCCTTGCGAGTTAACTCAAAACATTGTTGTGGCACAGAATCAATAATGTCAACTGCAAAAACAGAATGCAAGTCACTAAGGTACCTTATTGCCTCGAAAATATTGAAACGGATCACTTTGCCATCAAACTCCATGGTGAAAGTGCCATCATGAACATCAATCTTGATTCTAGCAGTTTTCGAGAATGGTCTCCCTAAAAGAATCGGTGTTGGATTAGGAGATGTCTCATCCTCTATTTTAAGGACATAGAAGTCTGCTGGAAAAACCAATTGATTCACCTGCACAAGCACATCTTCCACAACTCTTTTGCGATATGCATTAAAATGATCAGCAAACTGAATGGTAATACCAGTTTTCGCAAAAGGTCCAAGATTTAAAGAAGCATAAATAGAATATGGCATGACATTAATAGATGCTTCTAAATCTAACATAGCTCTTTCAAACTTGGTTTTACCAATTGTGCATGGAATGGTGATCGTACCTGGATTGTTGCATTTCGGAGGAATTTTTCTTTGTAGCACAGCTGAAACATTTTCCCCCACACTTACTTTCTCATTTCCCTTCAACTTTCTCTTGTTGGTGCATAACTCCTTGAGAAATTTTGTACAACAGGTACTTGCTTATAGCATCCAGAAGTGGTATATTTACCTCGATTTTGTGAGAAGTTTCCAGGATTTCTTGTTCTTGTTTGTTCCTCCTTCTTTGATTTTGCAAATCTGCTAGGAAAATGGTGGAGGAGTAACATAAGAAGGAATTTGAGTTTTAAGATACCTTAGAAGATGATGTGTTGTTCATGGTGGAAGTGATGTCATCTCCTTCATCAGTTTGTGATTTCTTTGTCAGGTTTTGGATACTTGCCCCAGTTTCCTGCTGGAATTGCATTGTGTTAGTGGCAAGTGCATTAACAATATCCTGGAGAGACATACCTGAGTTTTGTGAAGCTGGTTGTGGTGCTGGATGTGGCATTGATGGTGGTTGCATTTGAAATGGTTGCTGCACTCTAAGTTGATTAAAACCTTGTGGACGATTTGGTATGGCATTTGGGGGGATTGGTTGATGATTCCAGTAACTGAAATTAGGTGATCTTCCCATCCAGCATTGTAAGTGTTAGAGAAGGGATCATACCATTGCCTTGTTTGTCCTGGAAATCCATCCATGGTATTGGCTTGTTCCATATTCCTTGCAAAGTTGGATACATGTCGATTGGATGCTCCATGGTAGAATATACCTCACATGCATAAGATTTCTGCATATGTCCTACAGCCATGTTTTCCACAAGAGAGGTTAACTCAAAAGTTGTTGTTCAATGTTCGGAGTGCTTACCTCATTTACTCTCCAATGGTAATTGTGGCTCAAATCCGCTACTGAATTGATGGAAGTTTACTGCCATGTTGTCTAAACACAAACAATCAGAAAAGAAAAACAAAAAAAATACGAATCAACAATGAAAACAAAATAACAAATCGATTAGAAAATCAATCCCCGGCAACGGCGCCAAAAACTTGATGCGTTCGAAACTAGCAAGTATACTAGTCGCACAAGTAATAAAGTGATAAGTAAGATATCGTTCCCACGAGGATTGATTCTAATTGAATTTGTTATTTTCCAGCAATAATAAACTAAACAGGGGGGGTTTTGTTGATTGATTAACTAAACTTAATACGAAAGCAAATGAAGAATAACACAAAACAAAGTTAAATGGAGTGAAAAATCAATGAGAGACACTTGGTTAAGAGTTCATTCTCTGCCACAAGATATGAATTTGTGAATTAATATAGAATTGTAATCCAATTACAGCATTGAAGTTATCAACCGTAGATAACAACAAGCTCTGTTATCCCAATCTTTCCTTACTTTGTTGTTAAATAAACAAGCTCTTTATTTAATCTCTATCCATTAAACAACCTAGAACAAGCTCTCTGAGTTTAATTCAATGGAAGCATTACGATGAGAAAGATAGGTTGATCTAAGCAATAATCACACAAGTTCGGATTATTTAACCTAGGTTGTATTTTCCAATTGCAATCTCTGATCACAATTTTGCTACAATGATTGGAAATTCATGACAATTACGGATCAAGATTTCTAATCTAGCAATAGACAACAACAGATTATATTCAGTTGGCCATTCCAAATACAATCAGTAAGCAATCATAAGCATTAGATATGGGAAAATACAAGCAACTTCAATTAGAGAATTGGATAACAATCTCTTACACAATCAACTCACAAAATCCATATCAAGGGCTTTGAAATCACCCTCAACCAATTCAGATTTAGTTACACATATTCAATCAGAATAACAAATACAATACAGAGAAATTCCAGAATTGAAAAGGAAAGAAAGAACTTAGCAAATTCTTTGAAAATCTTCTTTGTAGATGAATCTTCTTGGAATTGTAGTTCCTCCTCTTTCAAAATCTTCTTTCTCCTTCAAGAACTCCAAGGGATGAGAGAAATCCAGAAATCCAGCCTCCTCCCACGTTTTCCCCCTCTTCAAGTTATGAAAATAAAAACCTAAAATGTGTTTAAATACTCTGCTACAGTGACTTGCTACAGTGCCCCGTATTATACATGCTACAGTGACTTGTGGAATTATATTTCTATACATCTCACACTGTTTTGATTAGAACTTTTGGTACACTGAATGGATTTATAAACCGTAAATTTCTCCAGAAAATAGACTTCGAGAGCTTTCCAACGGTATATAACATGTCATCGGGTTCATTGTATATCAATACAATTAAATCCGAGAAGATTACTGACTAGCAGAGGTGAAAATGAAGGGTTTTACTCCATTTTTGTGCAAGTTGCTCCAAAACTCCTACAAACATCAAAACACACAAAAACATAAAAATACCACGGAATATAGCAAAGAAACATGGACGAATTGATATAAAAGTAATACATAAATAGACACCTATCACCAATCATAGAGTGGGCCTTACACAACCTCACCTCTCTTAAACACCTTTGGATTTCCAATTGTGAAGATGCAACATGTTTTCCACAAGAGGGGATGGGAATGATATTACCCACCTCTCTAACTTCACTGGAGATTTCAAATTTCCCGAAATCGAAATACCTATCTACCATGGCTTTTCAAAGCCTCACCTCTCTCGAAGTTTTGTCGATCAAGAATTCCCCGAAGCTCAAATCGTTTCCAAAGGTTGGCCTGCCATCCTCACTTCTGCAATTATACATTGTGCATTGTACATTGCTAAAAAAATTGTGCAAAAGGGATAAAGAAAAAGAGTGGATGAAGATTGCTCACATCCCTTGCGTTTTTATAGATGGCAAATTTATCTACGATCCAGTGGAAGATTCGGAGGAAGAATGATGAGCTCCGTTTGATTTCAAAATTAAATATCAGAAAATCACTCGGTCCCATCCCGTCCCAGGGTTTTCTTTTGAATTATTATTGTACGATTTAAAGCAAGCATCATGAGCTCCGTTTGATGTCAAAATGAAAAACCAGAAGATCACCCAGTCCCGTCCCGTCCAAGATTTGTCAATTTCAGACTTTTGAAAATTATTACCATTTTTTTCTTTTTATTTTTATTCTGATAATATAGAATCCTCTATTTAGTCTGTGATAAAAAGTCCTAGAGCATTTTTGGTAAACATGACTGATGAATTATTGAAGTGCTCAGATAGCCACTTGGCCGTTGAAAACACATAAGTCATGACATGATTATGATATATATATATATATATATATATATATTATAATATATATATAGTATAATATAGATGCCTATGGCAAATTTGTTATTTGTTTAAGTCCTCAGTCTTAATATTTTCCTTTGTCCAAAACGATACTTGTTACTAAAGAGTCTTCTCATATAAGACAAGCAGTATTGTAATTTCATTTTTCAGTTATGAACGAATTCTGGAAGGTCCTCTATTTCAATAACAGACATCTTTCTCTAGCTTAGCTTGAGCTAGTTGGTTTCCTAATCATTTGTTTTAATTCTTGCATATTGATTTTCTATATTAGAGTAGTATCAGAGTTTCAGTTAACTCCAAGATTGCGATGACCAACTTCGACAATAGTAATCACCAGATTCATGGTGCAAATTGTAGTTTGGATGATCTGTGGGAATCACAAGCAAACCTCGAGCGGAAGGTCGATCTCCTCGCTAGAGAATTTCGTCAAGTGGTTCCAGCTTTGGGGATTGCAAATAGGAATCTCAGAAATAAGGTGAATAGGGCAAATTTTGTTGATGATGAAGGTGTTCATCCGATGGGTGGCCGTGATCAAAGGAGAGCCCTGAGACACAAAAACCCAACTCCTCCTGAGTTTTCTGAGTTGGATGATGGAGAAATTCATCACCGTAGGTCGAATTTGGATGATGATGAAACTGATTTTGAGGTTGAACAATAGGCCTTGGATGAATCCAGATTCGGTGTTCAAACACATGGTGGGAGGAATAGATGTAGTCTAAGATCTCAAGAGTATCGTCTCAAAATTGATATTCCTTATTTCCATGGAAAGATCCATATTGAAGACTTCCTTGATTGGATACATACCGTGGACAATTTCTTTGAAAACATGGAGATTCCTGAAGATAAGCAAGTTACGTTAGTAGCTTATAAACTAAAGGGAGGTGTTGCTGCATGGTGGAAACAATTACAACATATCATAAGAAGGGAAGGAAAGGGCAGAGTTCGTACCTGGTTGTGCATGAAACAACTGCTACGTGCAAGGTATCTTCCTGTTGACTATGAACAAATTTTATATAAGCAATATCAAAACTGTCGTCAAGGAATACGATCTGTTGATGATTGATGAGTTTAATAGACTTAGTGCTCGCAATAATTTGGAAGAAAGTGACATTCAATTGGTTGCTCGTTTTATTGGAGGATTGAGAGGGAACCTTTGTAAGAAAAATTCGAGTTGAAAAGCATCTGGTCTCTTTTTGAGGCTATGAGTCTAGCAAATCGAGCTGAATCACAATTACAAAAGAGTGTTAGCAGAGCTTATTCTTTGCGACGAAGCTTTGGAGAAGCGAGTAATGACAAATCCAAATCTCCTAATGTCCAAACTATAGATAGCTCCCTTCAAAACCAAACACGAACCCATATAGCCAACTCGATCCTTGAGGAGAAGAATGTGAGCAAACTAGTAGCTACTTATCCAACTAAACACAGCCCTTATGCAAAACCAATTCCAGGAAAATGTTTTAGATGTAACCAACCTAGACATAGGTCCAATGAATGTCCCTCCCGTAAGCCTGTTAACTTGATTGAGAACTTGGAAGTGGAAAATTGTGTTGAGCAAGAAGGATTGGAATATGAGTTTGAAGGTGTTGAATTTGTACAAGGTGATGAAAGAGAACAACTTATATGTATTCTACAGAAAATAGATGCATGTCAGATTCTATTAGGAAGGCCATGTCAGTTTGACATTGATGCTACGTACAAAGGAAAAGAGAATTATTCAATTTTTTCTT